>WUQG02383892.1:0-17923 GCA_011317285.2 Androctonus mauritanicus | reverse complement strand
ATTTTGCAGGTCCGCGTTACCTATATATGTACGTCTTTTTTATTTTGCCGTTTCTCGATCTAACGTGTTTTTTCGCCGTCCCCTTGGAAAACGTTAGATCGAAGTTTTACTGTATATAAATTTTCTATTTATTCTTTATGTTTCTTTCATGTGCTAGATAAGGAACATTTATTTATTGTTGCGATTAATCGCGGCGATAGTTGCGATTAATCGCGGCGATAATTGCGATTAATCGCGGCGATAATTGCGATTAATCGCGGCGATAATTGCGATTAATCGTCAAAGAGACGCGATTAATCGCAACGATTTCCCCTAATACTTTCTATGGATCTATGTCTTCGCGCGATTAATCGCGTCTCTTTGGCGAAGACACGAATCCATAAAAAGTATCAGGCGAGATTTTTCTCTTTTATTCCATAATTATAAATATAATATAAGAAACATTCATTAAAATTTTATTGTACATACAGTACAAAATATAATTATATTTCAGTTTTTTTTTTTTGATAAATAATGCTGGTATTAAATAAATAAATTTAGATGAATCAACTTTATCCTTTTTAAAAACTGCTAAATGGATAAAAAAAAAAGATGTAAATTATTATTTATTTCAAGTATAATTTTCTGTTTTTCTATAATCCTTTTAAAGTAACTATAATGAGCATATTTATCCTGTTTTTTAATCCAATTTAGG
Source organism: Androctonus mauritanicus (assembly GCA_011317285.2). NCBI lineage: Eukaryota > Metazoa > Arthropoda > Arachnida > Scorpiones > Buthidae > Androctonus > Androctonus mauritanicus. The sequence continues at coordinate 17,229 of WUQG02383892.1, read as the reverse complement.
AAAGTGGAAATTTTAAAAACAGATGAAAATATTACCTAAACAAGATTTAAAATTGCAAAAATTTTATATGTATAAATACGATCTTCTGTAAGTTTTTCAGTAAAAAATAAATTACATAATCCTGTTTAAAGATAATATTATTTATTTATTCCATGAATGTTAAAATAATATACCTATTTTAATGTATAACGTGATTTATTAATGAAAAAATTGAAATGATCAACCTTTCAGATTTATAAAAAATTCATATATTAATTTTATCATTTTAACTAATGTTTAACAAGAGTAAAAGGAAAAAAATGAAGTATATTAAAAATGTAATTTTGTTCGACATAAATTTCTTTTAGAAAATATTTTAAAAAGTAAACGAAAGTTTAAATATTTTAAAGTAAATCAATAAAATTGCAAAATGTTTAAAAGAAGAACGAAAAATTATTTTTCATAAAATTAGTCAATAGAAATAATTCGTAAAACTTATATAAAAGTATATTATTAACAGAAAAATATTTTAAATTAAAAATTGTACGGATTTAAAGCATTTTTATACTTCTAAACAGCGCCGGATCTACATATTTTGCAACATTAGAAAATGGCGCCTTCCTTCTTCTTCACTTGCGCATTAATACATAAACATAAGTAATATTTTAGAACCGGGAATATAGTGACATCAGATACATAATCACTGAAAAACATACAAAAAAAAATTTGTTTTTTTTCAAATTAACAAATAATTAACAAAATACTACCGAAAATACGTTTATAATAGATATAATAAAAATAAGTACGAACTATAGTTTAAGTTTTCTTGCTTTCAACCAGGCAAAATCATTAATAATTGTTTATCATTTAATCAAAGTTAGTTGGCATTGGTTTCTTTCTCCCTTGATAAATATTATCCATAACAAAAATATACCATTATGTCTTTGTAGACCGACTTTACAGCAAGAAATATTGCCAAGATAAATCTAATTAAATTTGTGTGCCAAATTGCAACTGCATTTTCGCGTCCTCTCAATTCCTCACCCTAGCTCCGGCGCTGCTTCTAAAAATATAAACTTTTTTTTTTATAAACCGCATATCACGATAAATACCAGTTATCAAATCAGAAATGATACATGGTAGTCCATTAAAAAGTGACATATGACATTTTTGGAGTTTTGCTATCGGAGAGATGATTTTGTGACATTTTTCTCTCTTCTAACCATTCAATATCTTTACTCCGTCATCAACAGGCAACTTTTTGACTCCTTTCCTAGCGATTAATCTTTCTTTATCTACACGAGTATGAAAAAATAAAATAAAATAAATGTTTAACATTAAATAATACATAGAAGTCAACAATTTTTAATATTAAAAAAAAAATAATGGATATTTTAGTATGGAAATTCGATTTTTTTGCATTGATTAATGGATGCGTTTCAAAGAAGATTATTGTCAAAATTTTAAACTGATGTTATCGATCAAGCGATACATGTTATTTATTTATTTACATAACGTTAAACAGGAAAAAAAAAACAAATTTATGATTACTTTAATAAAGAAAAATTATTAATTTAAATCTGATTACTACAAGTTGAATTCTTTTTTCTTTTTTTAATTCGTTTCAAATTTTGTTTAATTTCGCAAAAGTAAATAAATTACAATAATCGTCTGATATTATGTTTATCCAAATTATTGCTTTAATAAAGAATATACAATTAAAAAAACCTTCATAATTGAAGTGCAGTTAACAACATGGCAACGAAAAATCTGTTTCCATAATTTTAAATAATTGATAAGCCGGCGAAAAATGGTATTAAGCCATAAAACGAAATAAATATCGGCATTGTTACTGTAGCAGCACTGTACGCGTTTGAACTTCGAGGAAATTGAAAATAACCTCACTCGTAAATTCCTCTTTCTGACGATGGCGATAAGTTAACGATATAATAATAAAACGGGCTTAAATTATCATTAATGTTAACCAAAATTTTAATTTAATAATATATAAATTAACTTTAATAACATTCAAAAATTTTATTTACGTATACAGGAAAATCAATACATAAATCACTTTTTTTATGATTATATAAAACCGAATTATATATTTGAAAATGTTTGCTAAAAATAATTATGATCGATCAAAATTTTGTCAGTTTACTCAGTAAAACGTTTGCTCATATAGCCAGTGTTTGTTTCTTGTAGATGCTATCTTTAGAAATTTCATTCGGAAACTTTTATGTGTTCAGTAATTATTATATTTACTAGTTAAGAGCAATTTAAAAGAGGCAGGGAATTGAAAATTTAAATGAGGTCATTCGAGACTCTTTATCCTTGAAAATTTGCAAGGTAACTTACAATAGATAAAGTAAACATAACAATAACATCAAAGAAACTTTTCCATTGTTACGAAATAACCGAAAGATCGTGACAATGCCGCATGCTGGCTTTCAATTCTTCTTTTTTTATTATTTAATTGTTCCGAAATTGGATTTTTAGCTTTTGTTACTTTTTGTGCAATTTCTTTAACCATAAAGTATCATGTCAAACACTGACGATCGCATTACATTCTTGGCATGTAATATATATATAGATAGATAGATAATTCACAAAAAAAAGGGAAGAAAAAACAAAATATTGGATTTAATCCAAAATATTCAAAGCTTTTTTTATATTCAATCATAATTTTTTTTTATATTATATTAATTATATATATATATAATAAAATTGAATAAGAGTAATGAGAGCAGGTAACATTTTGGCAAAAAATATCGTCCGTTATTTAACAATAATAAACATTATATGTGATCATTAAATGTTACTTAAAATAATTAATTTCAAAATTATTAAAAAGTTTTCAAAGTAAAAAAATACTTAGAAATAAAAGTTTTACTAACTTCATTTAAATTTCTGTTAACATTTTGTTCTTTATTTAATTCGGAAATAATTAAGAAAAGGCAAAACTTTGCGTGAAATCAAGTAGAAATAAAATACAGTAACTGTAATTAATTCGTAATAGACAAACTTGTATTTATAGAATATGTGACGCAATAATAAAATGAAATATTACGGAGCGAATGACGTAACACAAGAAATCGAAATTTTTAAAAACTGTTTCGTAATAAACAAACTGAAATTTACGGAGCGAATAGACAAGCGTATATTTATAGAATATGTGACGCAATAATAAAATGAAATTTAAAAATATTGTTTCGTAATAAACAAACTGAAATTTACGGAGCGAATGACGTAACATACAAGAAATCGAAATTTTTAAAAATTCTTTCGTAATAATAGACAAACTGAAATTTACCTGAAGGCTGACGTAATAAGAAATCGAAATTTAAAAATATTATTTTTTTTTTTTTATAACAGACAAAAGTGAAATTTGCAGAATTAACGACGTAATAAGAAATCGAGATTAAAAATCGATTTGTGCGTAAAAATTTTAAACACAACTTATAATTTCGTAATAAAGAAATTAAAAATCGCTTATTTCGTAATAGAGAAAAATTGAAAAAAAATATCGATAAAGGAAACAGATTTAAAATTGATTTAATAGGTAAAATTAAAATGTTTTTTGTAGGACGTTTCGAAAATAATATTCCTGAGTGAAAATAAGTAAAGAAGGTAAAACAAAAATTATATAATAAATTCATAATAGCTTTATGTCTCCGAAATAGATAGAATTTAAACATATATATGTCTTTCTCAGGCAGACATCTCCACGTTTCAGTGTCACGAATGAAACTATTGCCTCTTCCGCATTTGACAGCCTGTATCTTTTAATTAAATTATTTCATTTTATAAACCACTCGGTATTTTTTTAAACGATAAAAGTTCCAACAAAAAATTAATAAAAAAACTTACGAAATCCGTATTTTTATTTATAAAAGTGATCCCGATTCTTGCGGTACTTTATCGACCAACCACCAAACAAATTAACCAATGGTAGAGCCGGGCACAAAGTCAAGATGGCCGACCACCAGATGGCGTTAGCTGGAAGTCTAAAGGGCCGGAAAGGGCGACGTGGAGCAGTACGGGCCGGACGTGTGTTACTAGCATGTTGTCTGTGTCCGTGGCTGAACGGGTTCGTTTTAAAAGCAAAAAAGGAGACGTGGTGACCGCTCTACCCGTCACTGTCGAATTTAGCAAGTTCGTCAGAGGTGATAGAACATCTCGATTGGCCAACATAGACGAGTGGAGTAAATTAAATTTAGGCGGATTCGATTCGGAACAGGTGAGTCAGATATCTTTACTAGTTATTATTATTATAGTAGTACGAATACTACATCAGTATTAGGACGCGTTACCGATATAACATTAGTAAGTAATCGCTCGGCCCTCGATTGACATAAATCACACATCGAACAATTAATTCGATATTTTTTTACAAACGCTATTTTTGAACACGTGCTTGATCATTTATCGATTTTGTAAAAAATCGGTTGGTGACCGTGATAAGTCATTAATATTGTTTTAAACGTTTTTGGATATTTAATCAGAATTAGTAATGAAATTTATTATTGACTTTTATATTAATTTGAAACTTTTCTCTATACGTGACATTGCTTAACAGTCTTCTCTGGAACGTTATTGTAATGATTTAAATTTGTTAAACTGATACTAATCGGTTATTCTTAGATCGAATCGTGTTAAATACAGTATAGTGCTATCACGCGTGTAATTCTTTTATCATTTCTGAAATGTTTTCTTTTATAAAATGCTTTGTTTCGTGACAGATACTCGCTGCTGTTTAAAATATTGTACTGTGTTTGTTTTAGGAATATTTTGCTGTTATCCGAAACACAGTTATAAAGTTTCTGTTTTTTTTTTTATGGAACGTGATATCTAATAAGTTTTTGTATCGGTTGAACATAAGGACACAAATAAGTTTCCTTAATTTAGAACTGTCTACTTTCTAATATTCAGCAATCGAGTTTTGTTAATATCAACAATCGAGTTTCGTCAATATCAGCAATCGAGTTTTGTCAATATCAGAAATCGAATTTTGTCGATATCAGCAATCGAGTTTTGTCAGTTTCAACAATCGAGTTTCGTCAATACCAGTAATCGAGTTTTGTCAATATCTGCAATCGAGTTTTGTCAATTTCACAATCGAGTTTTGTCAATATCAGCAATCGAGTTTTTCAATATCAATAATCGAGTTTTGTCGATATCAGCAATCGAGTTTTGTTAATTTCACAATCGAATTTTGTTAATTTCACAATCGAGTTTTGTCAATTTCACCATCGAGTTTTGTCAATTTCACCATCGAGTTTTCTCGATATCAGCAATCGAGTTTTGTTAATTTCACAATCGAGTTTCGTCAATATCAGAAATCGAGTTTTGACAATATCAGCAATCGAGTTTTGTCAATTTCAACAGTCGAGTTTTGCTAACATCAGCAGTCGATTTTAACGAACATCTTGCAATCGATTTTGATGGATCAAAACGAACTTTTTCGTTAATCCAGGAGTTTTGGTTTGTCATCAGTAAATTCTGTAGAATCGATTTTGTAACAGAATTTTTTTTTGTTTGTTTGTTTGTTTATAATTTCGTTACGGATCATACAACTTGTTATCGCGTCAAAAAAAAAAAAAATTACAAATTGAATGTTTAAACAGTTTCGAAGGAGAAAAATCATAATATTTTTTACACAAAATTATAAAAAATAATAATAAAACTAGGTTAATATTTTTTACCGAAGTAATTTGAATGAACAAATGACTTTTCTCATCTCTTTTTTTTATTATTTCCTTTCCTTTTCTTTTTTTTCTTTTTTTTAATAACGAAATCGTTCCAATTACATTCCTGTATATTAAATAACGGATAAATTATTAAAATTTTTTATCGTCTTATTATAAATTTGTTATTTTTTATAAATTAACTTTTAAAATAAATTTATAAAAGAAAAAAAAATCGGAAATTGTTTCGATTTTAACAAACTACTTCCATGATGTTTCCATAAAGAAATCTAGCCTCTAGCGATTTTGCAAATCAGAAAAACAGAAAATATTCAAGCAGAAGTTATTTAAAATGAAAATTAGAAAGGATATATATATATAAGCTAATTTATGTTATGGTTATTATATTACCAATTTTTGCAAATCGAGATGTTTATATAATAAAATTTACATATATAAACGTCTATCAAATTCTGAAAATCGTACTAGTCAGTTCCATGGAGAATAAATGTAAATATCGTCCAATACTTTTATTTTCGCGTATTGTTGCAAAATAATGCGAGAAAGATGTTTACTCTGTCTGGTACTGACAAATAAATTATTCTGGATTTGGACTCAACGTCACGCAAAACGTGACATGTTCGTGAGAGACCTACTTTAACAGAAGATGGGCGTGGGCTTAATACTGTTACTTTCTGGTTGCGAACAGAATTCGGAAGCAGATAACGGTTTCGAAAGAGAACTATTTTCGGTTTATATTTAAAAAAATAAAAAATACCGTGCAAGGAAACAAAATACAACTTGTCTCTCGCCGATAAGAAAAAGAGCGACATGCAATAATATCATGCATTTTTACTTTGGTAATCGATACTTTCTCTCTCTCTTTCTCTTTCTGTTGTTAGATGCTTCTCTCGTTTCTCGTAATTCTTGAATGGTTAGAGATTTGCCTAACCAATAGTAAGAAGAAAGTATCGAAGTCGAAAAGTTATATCCAGCAAAACATCGGAACAGGTTGTTTTTATTCCGAAACAGGATAAGGAAAATGTCATAAAAGGCATAGTGGTAGAACAAATCGAAATAACTTCATTCTGTTGTTGTAGAGTTCGATAAACGTCTCTTTTGTAATGAGAGAGAGAATCTTCCAGGAATGTTCTACAGAAAAAGTAATTTTCAACTTCAACAATTTTTTAAAATTTCATAGAAAAGTTTTTTTTCCAATATCTAAATTGAAAATCGAGAATAATTTAATTATTGAAACGATAAATAAGAAAGGAAATTGTTGAGTGCTTTCTACATATTTTAGTGGTCGAAAGTGCTATCGGCGAGATTTCCCACGTGTGAGAAACTATATCAGATATAATAGCACTTTCGACCATTGAAACACGTTGAAATTCTTTATTCCTGATTTTCAATTTAAATATTATTTAGTTGCTGAAACAATAAATTAGAAAGCAAATTTTTGAGTACTTTTGATCTGTTTTAGTGGTCGAAAGTGTTATCAACGGGATTTTTCACATATGAGAAACTACATACGAAATAAGAGCACTTTCGATCACTAAAACAGATCGAAAGTACTTAATATCAAAATTGTGAATCAGGAATAATTTAATTGTTCAAATAATAAATTAGAAAGCTAATTGTTGAGTACTTTCGGCATATTTTAGTGGTCGTAACTACTATCAGCGGAATTTTTCACGTGTGAGAAATCATACCATACTTAATAGCACTTTCGACCACTGAAACAGATCGAAAATACTTAATATCAAAACTGTGAATTAGGAATAATTTAACTGTTCAAATAATAAATTAGAAAGCTAATTTTTGAGTACTTTTGACATATTTTAGTGGTCGTAACTACTATCAGCGGAATTTTTCACGTGTGAGAAACTACATACGAAATAAGAGCACTTTCGATCACTGAAACAGATCGAAAATACTTAATATAAAAATTGGAATCAGGTATAATTTAATTGTTCAAATAATAAATTAGAAACTAAATTTTTGAGTACTTTTGATCTGTTTTAGTGGTTGAAAGTGTTATCAGCGGGATTTTTCATTTGTGAGAAACCATACCATATATAGCACTTTCGACCATTGAAACAGATCGAAAGTACTTAATATCTAAATTGAAAATCAAGAATAATTTAATTGTTGAAATAATAAATTAGAAAGCTAATTTTTTGAGTACTTTCGACATATTTTAGTGGTCGTAAGTGCTATCAACACGGCTTTTTACATGTGAAAAAAGCATGCTGCATATCAAAAATAATAGTATTTTAAACCACTGAAATAGATTAGAAGTATAGTACTTATTATTAAAATTAAAATATATATATATTATATAGGTTTTAAATTTAAATTAAAAAAAATTAAATTATTTATAGATTTTATTTAAAAAAAAAAAAGATCCTTAATCGAAAACACTTACTCTCATGCAGTTGAATTAAAAAGGATCCTGCATCTAAAGCAATCTACATGAAAGTAAAATACTTTCGACTCAGGATCATGAGCAGAAAAATTATTACAAAGGTTATTGCATGATTTTTTTCGTTAGTTATCTTTTAAAATAGCGTGTTACTATCACTTTATGTCGTTGTAAAATTTAACATACTTTATATACAAATTTATTAAACTTAATATGAAAAGCCATACAGTAAAATTGTGTTAAAATTTAAAACTTCTATACAGAAAAACTGTTTGATTGAATAAATAAATTGCATTTGAATACTTTAGAATTTACAAGTACATCATGGGATTTATTTTCAATATATTTTTCCAATAATATTTTGCATTTCTGTTAAGAACGATGTCGCAGATCGCAAATCATATATTTTTTATTTTTATTTTTTCCTGTCAAAATGGAATTGTCTGTTATCAAAAATTTATTCCTGGAAATTTTTATTAAGTTCTAAATTTTTTTTTCTTTTTCGTGTGTCACAGAAAAACACGACAGTTTTCCCTATATGAAGCATATGTACTGTCTCTACTTAGAAACGGATGGAAAAATTTTATGATCGTTGTAAAACGGTCGTTCTCGTGTCAACAGATGTCTAATTGCAGTGTTTATCTGTACTCTTCTCCTCCCATTTTGTATCCTTTAATACGTGAAACAGTTTTAGAATATCTGTAATTACTATACTGCCCGAAGATGTTAATTTTCTATTCTCTCGCAGAAAACATTTTAAATATTGATAGAAAACTTAAAATATGTACTTTTATGATGTTCAATTCATTGTTTTAAGCCGCCCTTCTACTCATCTGTGTGTTTTAATACGTTCAACAATTTTAAAATATCTATAATTACTAAGCTTCAGAAAACATCCTAAATATTGATAGAAAATTTGAAAATATATACTTCTACCATGTTCAGTTCATTGTTGAAGTCGCCCTTCTCATCATCTGTATGTGTTATTACGTTCAATAATTTAAAATATTTGTAATTACTACTCTTCAGAAAACATTAATGTTCTGTTCTCTTACAGAAACATCCTAAACATTGATAGAAAACTTGAAACTATGTATTTCTACGATGTTCATTTCATTGTTTTAAGTCGCCCTTCTCCTCATCTGTATGTTTTAATACAGATGAGGAGAAGGGCGACAACAATTTCGCCCTTCGAAGAGTGTTCAACAATTTTAAAATATTTGTGATTACTACCCTTCAGAAAACATTAATGCTCTGTTCTCTTACAGAAAACATCCTAAATATTGATAGAAAACATGAAAATATGTACTTCTACGATGTTCAGTTCATTGTTTTAAGCCGCCCTTCTCCTCATCTGTATGTTTTAATACGTTCAACAATTTTACAATATTTGTAATGATTACACTTCAGAAAACATTAATGCTCTGTTCTCTTACAGAAAACATCTTAAATATTGATAGAAAAATATATATATTTAATGTTGTCTCATTCATACTTAATCCTTTTAATAATTTTATTAACGTTTCCAGAAATGACAGCATCAGTCGAAAGTCTAAAAAAAACAGCATGCATTTAATTCTACCCTTGTAATAAAGGTATTAAAGTTTAATATAAAGTCGATAAAAGAAAATGTCAGAATACAATTCTCAGAATTTGACAATTGGAATTGAATGAATAGACGTGTGGCACACCCCTTTGGCCATGGAGAGAGAGAGAGGAAACCATGTTTATACAATCATATAATGGATGTGTCGTACGAGGAAAATTCAGATAACAGTCACACCCATTACGCATTATTGCAATATTTATCAGTGAATTAGTGATATGTTCAGATTAACATTACGAAATGGCACAAATTCGGATTCAGTAGAAATTTATAACAAAATAAAATCGCAATTCGTTGCTTATATGGCCAATATATCCATGGAAATGCGCACAGTAATGCGACACATGCAATTTTAATCTTTATTTTCTTGAGTTTTGTTTAATATCATGTCGTTAGACTGCTTTTATTTAATCAAAGTTTACTCGAAATTTCCGATTTTTTGTTGGCTTTCTATTCTTTTTTACATTGTATGAATACAATGATTTACAACAAAAGAAATTTATTGTTTACAGTTTTCATAACTCTCTTTTTAATATTTAATTTCCGATAAACAAATAAATTTTGCTTCTCTTTAACCGCATAAATGTGTATTGATTTATATATACAAAAATTATTTACATAAAAAAATAATTTGTTTCTGAAACTCTTCGTTATTTACGTTAAAAGTTTGAATAGCACAGATTAATTTTTAATACTTGAGTTATTTCTGTAACATTTCCGTATAAGTATAACTTATATAGGTTAAAGTAACTTATAACTTATATAAGGTAGGGTATAACTTATATTGTATAACTTATATAGGGTAAAGTAACCCTGTTTGGTGATACACCTAATTTGGTGATATTTTAAAATTCTTTAATAGCCACAAAAGATTAACTTCTAGAGTTTTGGATTTTTGCTTGCAGGTGGCATTAAATGTTTACTCTTTTATGCATGCTTTGCCTATAATTTTGGTGTGATTCTGTAAGCAGTAGAACATGATATGGATTCTGCACCAAGATTCAAAAAGAATCTTGCATGTTTATAAGCATTTGCATCTGTCTCTTTGCATGTTTATAAGCATTTGTATCTTTGTGTCTTTGCATCTTTATAAGCATTTGTATCTTTAATATGATCGTCATCTTTGTGTTTTGTGTACCAGACAGTTGTCTCTTAAAGACAATATGCGTCTTTGCTAATTTATAAATATTTGTCTATTAAACACAATGGGTAGACCTTTCGCATTAGACATAGAATCTGAGCAAAAGCTGCTAAAATATGTTATTACCATGGAGGAATTAGGCTTTGGTTTGACTGTTAAGCAGTTAAGAAAACAATAACAAATTTGCAATGTTTTCGAAAATAAGATGTTAATAAAAAAAAGTAATTTTTTTAATGTAGAATGTTGTAGTTATTTCATCAGAAAAAAATCTATATTTGTATTAGATCCTGAGTGTCGAGTGCAGCTTTAACCCTATATAGCGCCAAAATAGGTATTTCTATAAACAAATTTGGTACCTGTATCACCAAATTAGGTGTCTTCTCAAAGTGTTTGGGAAAAACATTTTTAATACAAAACTATTTAACAATGTAAATGTACCAAATTAAAAAAAATGAAGGTAAGATATTGGGGAACAATCTTTTACAATTTGGCTTCTTAAATGCAATTTTGCGTGTAGAAAATACACTTTGCACACAAATTATCACCAAATTAGGTTACTTTACCCTATAGTTTTAAAAGTTTTAAAATAAAATTTCGTTTTAATTCAAAATTAGAAATTTTACATTAAAAATAATTATTATTATTTTTCAGTGACAGCAAAATGTTCGAATATTTATTCATAAATAAAACGAAGATTATACTTTGAATATTTATTCTTTAAATTAAGTGGGGAAAACAACAATATTTATCAATGATGTTAAAGTGACTAATTATTTATTTATATCTTGTTTGCAAAAGCACTTGCTCATGATCCTGAATGGAAAGTATTCTACTTTTATACAGAGTGCTTTCGACTCAGGATCCTTTTTAATTCAACTACATGCAAGTATAGTGCTTTCGACTAAGGATCTTTTTTTAATTCTTTACCTTTTTAATTCCTTTTCTTTTTAATTCAAATATTTTTTTACAAAATACGCAAAAGTAGAGTGCTTTCGACTAAGGATTTTTTTTAATTCAACTATGTGAAAGCAGAGTATTTTCAATTAAGGATTCTTATTAATTCCTTTCCTTTTTAATTCAACTACATGAAAGTAAGAGTGCTTTAGATTAAGAATCCTTTTTAATTCAACTACATGAAAGTAAGAGTGCTTTCGATTAAGAATTCTTTTTAATTCAACTACATGAAAGTAAGAGTGCTTTCGACTAAGGATTCTTATTAATTCCTTTCCTTTTTAATTCAACTACATGAAAGTAAGAGTGCTTTCGACCAAGAATTCTTATTAATTCCTTTCCTTTTTAATTCAACTACATGAAAGTAAGAGTGCTTTCGATTAAGAATCCTTTTTAATTCAACTACATGAAAGTAAGAGTGCTTTCGATTAAGGATCATTTTTAATTCCTTTCCTTTTTAATTCAACTACATAGAGATTAAGTAAAGTAATTTTATTAAGTAAAGTATTTTCGATTCTGCATCGAAAATACTTTACTTAATAAAATTTGAATTAAAAAGAATTAAAAGCACATTTTGGTAACTTTTGTTCCTTTTTAAATTCAAACTACGTGAAGTAGAGTGTTTTCAATTCAGGATCGAAAGTACTTTTGCTTATATAATTCCCCACGTAAATAAATCATTTGTTACTCTAGCATCGCCGATAACCATCTATTTATATTTCCAACATGCATTTGGATGAATAATTTATTTAATATAAATTTATGTTACTCTTACTGTATGCATAAATACAACTTTTGTGTTAAAAGTATCCATTTGATTTTTAAAAAAAATTATACCTGTTTATACATTTCATAAAAGTTTAAGTTTAACAGGTAAAACAATATTACTGTATTTTAAACATAAACGCAATTGCTTTATATCGGTTTTATAACTCTGAAAACTTTCTTATGAGGATAAAAATAACTTACTCATCAAAATTTATGACTACACCCGAAGAAAACAAAGTGCTGAAGTTCGATGTGGTAATAATATTATGGATAAACAAAAAATTCGAAAGATTATTCAGTTAAACATACCACAAACATGATGAAGAAAAGAAGATAAGCTTAATTCTGAATTACCAACTGAAGAATATCATACGTAATTTTTCTCCAGAATAAATCGAGTAAAAGTTCTATTTAATGGTATTTTCTGAAAGATAACAATATTGGTTTCAGATCATAAATGACATATTGAAAGGTTTTGTAACTCTAGTGTTACTTTTATGGAGACACAGCTGATGACAGCTCAAGGCATAGAATCTCAAATATGTCTTTTGACAGTTTCTTAAATTGCTATCAAACTTTGCTAGATGTGTAATACATCAATATTTTTATTCTGACACTTTAGATATCTTTTTTTTTCCTTTCGTTTCTGCTGGCAGAGAAGATAGAATAAAAAAAAATATATTCTCTTATATGTTTAAATAAATATCAATTTTAGAAAATCAGTCTCAACTCAAACAAGATTTACAATATTTAATAAAAGTATCCTTTATGTATATATATTTTATTTGAATATTTTATCAAATGTACTTTTATGCATTTTAAGAAACTACTGATAACGTTATAATCCTTTGCTGTTCTTGCGAAAATGATAAACAGATCGATTTTCTTAAGCACTTCTTTAAACGTTTCCTAAATTTTCGTATTAAGTTTCATGCGTATTTATTCATAAAGTGTCGTATTTAGTGCTTTATCCATAATAAAACTTTTAAACGACAAGCATAATTTTAATCGATTTATATTCGATTTTGGAAGTTTGGTTTCTTTCAGATAAAAATATTTTGATGACTTCATCAGACGTGTTTAATTATTAAAGCCGATCTTTTTTTTTTCTTAATTTTTAATACAGTGTAGTGAAGATGAAAAATAAAACACGAAAATAATCCTTTTATAAGCCTGTTGCTGTTAATATTGATCTTGTTAAACCTCGATATATAAAAATGAAGATATTTATATACGTTTGAAAAACAATCCTTTCGTGTATGAAGTAAAATTAAAAGGAATAAAGAGAGAGATAATTTGCTTTGTTATTAAAAATTAATTCGTACTTATTAAACTATTTTGAAGGGACTGTTTAAAAAATATTTTAAATTTAGGAATAGTGATTATGTTCGAAAGTAACTGTAGAAGAAAATATTGAAGAATAAAACAGATGGGGTTCTCATATCAGTAGCTAAAGATAGCGTTATGACCTGCGTGTCCAGCAAGCAATCTCCTGAACATTTTCACGTACACCTCTCCTGGTGAGTATAAATAGTATAATTATCGCTTTTTGCAGATAAAAATTGCTTTTACGGCTCCAACCGACATGAAAAGTTATGAAATTTTTAGATTAACAAGATATGAGTTTAAAACAGAATTATGATTTCCATATTAGACTTTTTTTCGTTCATTTTCTATTAAATTTCTGATTTATTGGGTTTTAATTCACTCGTTGCATTGATATTGTTTTAAAAATCGTAAGAGAAAAATAACGTTTAGCTTTCCTGCCCAGCAGTCGTCTATGCGGTGAAGACAGTTTTACAGGGTGATCACTCATTTTAACTTTGACACAACGTGGTTTACAATGGTATTCATCGGAAAATGATCGAATTTGTTTAGCTGAGGTATAAATAATAGTTTTTTTTAACGAATTAAGCCAATATTGTTAGTTGTTTTTTATTAAATTTTAGCATCGTGTGTTGATATATTGACAGGAAAAGTTATTAAACTTATCTCTCTCGATGTTAAAAGATTAAAAAAAAAATGAGAAAAAAGTTGATAAAACGTCTACTCTGCTACTGATACTCGAAATATCAAAGGAGACTGTTCAAATATAGAAAGATATTTATATATCAGTTTGACTAATAGATATTTTTTTCGATTTATTTCGTTGAATAACTATGCATAATTTAATTGCTCATGTTTAATGTACAACTATTCATGTTATTTTAGATAGAAACCATTCTGTTTTGCTAAAAATAAATATGCATAACTTATTTATCTGTTTCTTTATATTGTTAGAAACATAAAATAACAACTTTCATAATAAATATTTAAGATTTATCAAGAATAACGAACTTAAGTTAGTATTTACATCTATGCACAATTAAAATCTAAGTTTGATCATTTATTTCTCATCAGATAACATCTGCGATCGTGCTGCTGATGATGATGATTGAACTATTTAATTTCCTGTAGTATTTAGTCGAAGAAAAGTTAGAATAGTGATAAAACTTATACATTCTTCATACTCTACCTGTATAACATTGACTGTATGTTATAAAACACTTCAGTAGTCACTCTTCGTTTCATGTTTTGTCGATAAGACTCTATGCCCCTAAGCTGTGGGTATTGAATCAATAATATGAGTCGCAGTTCGGATCATTAAAGAAAGCAAAAGAGCATCAGGTGAAAGCGTGTAGCACTTAAAGTCGTTACCAACAAGAAAAAAACAGTCACAAGTTTTATGTTTAATATATCCACATTACGTGTGATCCATAGAAAAATTTCTTATTTTTACACTAACAAATTAATTATTAAACTTGTATAGAAGGGATTAAAAGAAATCAGTTACGATCGAAGAAAAGTATATTAATAATTTGTAAAATAAGTATAACACTTGTAGTTATAAGAGTACTGGACTTCTTATAATAAAACTGTGAGGCTATAGTGCATCCTATCCATCATGGCTGTACAATGACGTCATATCACACATTTACTAAGTTTTCCAGCAGTCCCGAGCGATCAATACTAGTCCTGGTTGAATTTGGGTCGATATAAGTTGCTAACGTTCACGTAAACAGTACAACGTAAAAATCACATGATCAGAAGTATTTTAATTATCGACATTTTCCCGAATATTTTATTTATTATTCTTTTTTTTATGAAAACGAGAAAATCTCTATTGATTTTTCTTATTTTGTTTTCAGTAATATATTTTTTTTTTTCCTTTGTTAATTCCGAAAATAAACTTACTTTCTTTTTAGATTGTAAAGAGGACAACTGTCTTAACGTAAAATATGAGTCTTTCTAATTATTTAAAGTAAAAAAAAATCGTAATTTTTTTTCTATTTTGATTATTCTCTCGTAGAATTTTTATTTATATTCTTCTTCTGTATTATTTTAGAATACATGTGCTATTAATAAACTCTAGTAGAGTGATTAATATATTTATTCTACTGTAAAGTCTAGTAGAATTTACAATAGAATAAATAAATTTGAGCTTAAATTTTATATGCGAGGATTTTCATTGGCATACTGTATTTAAGTATCTATTATTGTAAAATATTAACTGATGAACTAGTTACTCTAAACTATTTTAATATAGTTTATTCTAGATTGTTTTAACGTAGTTTATTCTAGAATATTTTAATGTAGTTCACTCTAGAATGTTTTAATATAGTTTACTCTAGAATGTATTAATGTAATTTAATTTAGATTGTTTTAATGTGGTTTACTCTAGAATATTTTTATGTAATTTACATAATAGTGTTTTAATGTCATTTACTCTAGAATGTTTTAATATCGTTTACTCTAGAATAATTTAATGTAGTTTACGCTAGAATTTTTTTATGTAGTTTACTCTATAATGTTTTAATGTAGTTTACTTTATAATATTTTGATGTGGTTTACTCTTAGAATATTTTTATGTAATTTACATAATAGTGTTTTAATGTCATTTACTATAGGATGTTTTACTATCGTGTACTCTAGAAGAGTTTAATATAATTTACTTTAAGGATCTTTTTAATGTATGTAGCACATAAAAGTGTTTAATTATTAATTGCTGGTTTAATTTAAGCAAATTCCTTGTTTGTACTTTAAAATAATGGTCAAATTTTATGAATTATCTCAGCGTATTAATTAGTTTGTGTGCTAATATGCTACAGTTAACATATACGCTATTGTGTCTCTACTTAATACAATTAATATTTACAAATAAAGCATGGTTTATGCTTATGCACTTCTACTATAGAAAATTGCTAGTATATCACCTATAGCATAGTAAAATATTAGAATTTGTTATGCTGCAAATTTAATATTTTAATAATTAAAATGTTTTAAAAATAACAATATAATGCTTTTATATAATTTTATCACTATAAAAATCGATAGATATACGAGTACTGTGTTGAATAAGTGTTTCATTATTTATTCAACTTTATATTTATAGTTTGGGTAACAAATTACACGCAATATTCAACCTAAAAATTTTTCTTTCTATCCGGAAATATTATTCGAAAATTTAAAAAAAAAGAATTTATGGCGTATAAATTTCGGAAATAACAAGAAATTCTGCATAATAATAGTAATAATATTATTATTATTATTATTTTGGTCGCAGGTAGCATCTCCTACTGATTTACTGCACGCTGTAGTAGCTCTTTACGATACGTGTCTACCAGACTTAACT
>WUQG02383781.1:0-17923 GCA_011317285.2 Androctonus mauritanicus | reverse complement strand
ACACCTTAACCCATTGAATGACGTCACATCCTCCATTCTGTAGGGCAGGAAACTATGACGTCACATCGGGGCAATTGTAAACCTGTCGATCTACCATACCCCGAGCTTCGCCAATTCTGGGACTTATACCAAATCTAATTACTTTTTAGTAATAATTGGGACTGCCTTTGTAACGACTACGAAAGCCGACAATAGAGTTATCTTTTAAGAAAATCCGGCCTGTTTAAAAACTAAGGAAAAAAACAAAAAAACTGATAGTTACCGAGAGAGAATAAAATAGGTTGCATTCATTATTATTATTATTTTTTTGTTTCTTCGGTATAAAATATAAATTCGTTCAGTATTCAATGTAATGGTTACTTTTAAAGAATGATCTGAAGAAAATGCATTCTGTTAATCGGCTTTTTTTTCCCCTTTCAGTAATATGCACAAAATCGAATTTTACTCGTTTTTTTTACTGTCACGTTTATTGGTATTAATGTCGAATAACAATTTAAAAGAAGGAATAAATGCGTGCTCTGGTGTCTCCCATTCCGAGAAAACAGGTCCAATAACAATCAGGTAATCTATTCTGGGAATAAACGGAACCAAGCTTGTTTATTGGTTGAAATTCCCATCTTTTTTTAAAATAAAAATTTTAAATCGTAATAATAATTATTATTATTCTCGTAAATATACCAAGAAAAAAGTTATTTTTATAATAAAAAATTTCTGTATAATAAAAATTAAAATTCAGATGGAAAATTTGTGCGCGACATCACATCTGTGTCAAATATACGATATTTATTTTTATCTACCGTTTACGCACTGATTAATTATGTACTTTTTATATATTTATTGAGAAAATGAAAAATAATTAATTAAAATTTAGAATACTTTAGTTAGTTAGTTAATGATGTTAAACGTAACGAATGACGTCATTTTTTGAACTACATCGTCTGCTTTTCTTATTCAAACTTATTTTATAAAATCGAAATTATTTTTATAAAATAAGCACTCGGATAATCCAATAGATTTAAATATTTATAAATTCAATTTATTAGAATAAAAAATGGATTATGAAATTCAATATCGCTAAATTTAATTTTTAAATTTTTTGTATGATGTCATTTTTATGAATGTTTCATTATTTAATAAGCAAAATACTGTATATTTAAAGTACAGTATAGTAAACGTCTATAAAAAATAAGATAAAAAGATTTATGGAATTCGAACATCCGTTTGACGAAGATGTGACGACATCAAATTTTGATGACGGTAGTAAACATTGAAATTTACGTGACGTCATTTCAAATTTCGAGTAAAGTAAATAAAAATTAAATAAATTCCAAATATTCTATTTTTTATTTTTATTTAGCAAATACAGATAAACTTTTCAGCTTTATTTACATTTTTCGAAAAGTAAGTAGAAAGAATAATTTATCCTCTGTAGTGACCTTTATCACGATGTTGGCCCGCTGTTGACTCCATATTTCTTCTAAGCCGCATTCATTTCGGGACTGCAAAATAGTGGTTTTCTTCTCACAAGATGAAAGGTTGTTGATGGCTCGTTGTTGGCACCGAAGAAAAGAAAAAAAAAAATAACAAAAAATAAAGATTGGACTACGCCCACTGCCAATTTCATCTCGGCATTTGATGATGATGGTAGTTATGAGATCATGAAGAGATTTTTGTCCGATAATTTTCCTTTTACACAATGGGTTTACTGATAATTCGCAGCATAATCACAAATCTCCGTAGTCGTCGTCGTCACTTTTATATCTCTTCTAAACATCAGATGTAGATACTTCCATTTCAAGATGAACTGTTCTAGTAGTAGTAATTTAACATTGAGTTGCACATATTTAAAGTAGATATAAATGTTTACACGAAAGAATATTAATATTTGAAATAAGGATTTCAGATTTTGAATAATCTGATGTCAATATTTGAGATTATTTGCTGAGAATACTTCACTTAAGGATAATTTTCTTTTTATATTAAATATCTTCAATGATCAATACTTGAATGTACTTTTAGACTTTATCTATTTAAGGAAACATTCCGTTCTTCTTGAATGCAACGTATAGAGAGCGAAACGGTAAACAGTTTAGAAATATTATATGTATATTATGTATATAAATAAATTTTCTGATAAAAGCCTGTAATAGAAATTTTAAAAAGAAAATAAATTTATTCATTTTAAATCTATTTTATATTGATTCTATTCTTATAAACAGCAGTTTGTTATATTAACATGCGATTTCTTTCACAAATATTTTTATAAATTGCAAGTACTGTACATAGTATGAAAATGTTAGAATACCACATTATGTATTCATCGATGGTCTAGAAAATTATAGTTTTAAAATTTTGAAAAGTATTACAATACTTTCCGTTGTTGATTGATTGATTGATTTTTCAGTAATTTAGTGTCTTCTTATCACTTTGGCTTTTTTATTAGACTTTAGCTAACTTTCTCCATTTTGCCTCTTCAGAATGGATATGAAACTCTTATCTTTATCTAATCTATATTCACGAAGTTTATTGATCTTATGTGCGTATAATATTCACTCTGTCAGCTATCTTTCTACAAAATATCTCAAGAAGTAAATTTCGCAGCATATTCAAATTTTAGGAATTCTCCACATTATTAGCTAAAATGTGTAATAAAATTTTTATTATAAAAAATGACCGTAACATTCTTATCACAAGTAGAATCTTTCTCTTCAATAAAAATATTCTTGAACATTGTTTGGAGGATCTTTATCTAAAGCTGAATTTTTTTTTTTTGTTGTTGGCGTTCTCTGTTTTAGAATTATGTAAAGCACAATCTTTTTTTTATCTACTCTTTCTTTATGATTGGATTTATTCACTTATAATACAGTAGTATTAATGGGATTCGTTGTGGAATCTGTGAGAGAATCTACTTAATTTTTTTTTTCCACTTTAGTTCATTGTCTCTTCACCTTTTCTGATATTATATGCCTCAGTTGCCATTTAATTTTTTTTTTTCATTCATTAACTAACTTTAGCATTCAATGTTTTATTGTATCTACCGTATTCCATTTATTCACTGTCTCATTCTGTCTAAACTCATTCATAATCATTCAGTATTGTCCTAGGTTCCATTTTAAATGACTTTCTTCATTCAGGATTCTATATTATTAAAAATTATTTTTAAGTGATTATAAATATAAAAATGGAATGCCTACACAAAACGTTATGCACAGATAGACTACTAAATTATCTGGAATTAGATGACATTGTATTTTTTTCGTTTCCACAAATTATGCAGATGGATATTTTTCTTTTCTTATGCGACTAATAATTTATTTAATTATTTGAATTAGAATACAATAAAGTGTTAAGTTTATTTTTTCACATTTTGATTTATTAACTAATGTAGAGCTAAAATAAACAGTTTGCTTATTCTAGAGTGAGTCAATAAGAACGTTATTATTAATCCAAATGTTCGAATTAAAGTTTAAAATAAATGCATCTCTGCAGTAATTTTAGATAGGCGAAATATTAGAAGATTATTGAAATCTGTTTGATTAAAAGAAATTCTGTATCATCCACGATATATTGCACGAAAGCGAGAATGTCTTTTGTTAAAGAAACGTCATTTTGCGTCCATTGCTCTCTTAGGTAATTTACAATGATAACAACTTACAAATTACTTTTTTTTTTGTTACAGTTTGGTAACTGATCAGTTATAAAGAACAATTTATAAGTTACCATCAATGTAAAATAAGAAGAAATTGATATTTAAGACTTTGTTGCTCAACCTGTTTTTTCATGATTAGCATATTCATTTGTTGAAAACTAACATACCTGTAAATGTACGAGTCACATTTGAAAGTATTAAATTACTTCTATAATATGAAAAATGTTTTTTAATAATTAATAAAAATTAATGCAATTAATGTTATATTATATATTAAATTTCTTTATAATTTTTATTCTAAATGTACATTATTTTCAGGGAGGATTTGCCAGAGTTCACGAACTTACAGACCTCACTACAAATAGATTGTATGCTGGAAAAATCATTCCAAAATGTAGACTAATAACAGCTCATCAGAAAGAAAAAGTAAATAAAATATTAAATGTCACTCACTATATTGTAAGAAATTGTTTTTAAATCAATAATGTTTAGTTCTATCAAAAACGTTTTCCTAGAATGATAACTATTGATTAGAGTAGAATTTGCTCTACTTTGGCCTATTATCGGTTTCAGAATGGCATGTTCTAAATATAATATTCTTTATGGGCTTGACATAAAAGTGTTTTTATCGAGAAATCTATAAAGTTATATATCTGTACTCTTAATAAATTATTTCATACCATGAATAGACCTACTCATAACTTAGATTAAGTATATGAATATCGTAGACAGAGTACACTTCAATGACGCACAGAAACACCTATTACATAAATATTTATTTTTATGGTTTCCGAGAAATTTATATATTCTGAGAATTTATGAGAATGCAGTTATTTCTTTTTTCATTTAAAATATAATGGTTTGAAAATAAATATGATTTATATAATCAAAAAGAAATATATTTATCGATTATCTTGTTAACTTTTAAATACACATAAAGTTAAAATTAAGTTCGCTAAGTCATTTTTTTTAATAATATCCATACTTATATATGAAATTATATTAACTTTTTTCAGATTTTGAGAGAAATTGAATTACATCGTTCCTTAACACACAAAAGAATTGTACGTTTTCATCATTTTTTTGAAGATGATGATCATGTTTATATCGTTTTAGAATATTGTACACGAAAGGTAAAGGATTTTTTCTTATAAATATATATATATATTACATTCTTTAAATATTATTTATATATAAAGTTCTTCATCGCTGGACCGTTTCCTCACGTTTTGTTTGATCTATTCGAAAACGATGCCATGAGAAAATACAAGTTCAACGACATGGAAAATATTTAGTCTTGCTTCATTCTTCTTTCTTACAAACAAAGGATGCGAACTAAACCGAATCTAATGAACAAAATTAGTTCTCTTCATAATCGGGATGAGACTTTCCTCTTATCACGGAAGTTCTTTTAGCTTAATTAACGGCAAGATTTGACCCTCATGATGACCCCAAACATTGTGGCAGGTGCTACATGATGCTAGCTTGATGTCATTTAATTCGTATCGTTTAATAGAAGAATGAATTTTTGATTTCATTTATAAAATTATCTTTATTGTTTAGCTATTATAAATCAATGAAAGATCAAAAATAATAATTATAAATGAAAATATAAATAAGTTAATTTATATACAATATTCAATATCAATGTAAATAATTGGGAATTTAATATACAATACTATTTCCAAAACATCTCATGGTTAAAGATTTTACAAATCTAAAATATTTAAATTTCAGAAAAAGTTAATATTTATAAGATATTTTAATCAAAAAATTAAATATTCTATTAAAACAAATCATATTTTATAAGATGATACAGAATTCTTTGAATAATATGAATTTTCTATTTTAGTCACTAGTCCATGTCCTGAAGAATCGAAAATTATTAACAGAACCTGAAGTCAGATATTTTATGCTTCAGTTTTTAGAAGGTGTTGATTATATTCATAGAAAAGGAATTATTCATAGAGATTTAAAATTGGGAAATTTGTTTCTTACTGAAAATATGGAACTCAAAATAGGAGATTTTGGTCTTGCTACTCATTATGAAACAGAAAAAAATACAAAAGTGTAATTTGGTTCTTTCTAATATATCTGAAAATTATTATAATTTATTATTTAGGCAAGTTATTAATAATATATATTTTTACATATTAGAACTGTATGTGGTACTCCCAATTATATAGCTCCAGAAGTATTGAACATGGAGGGCCATTATATGGAAACAGATATTTGGGCTGTTGGTTGCATTATGTAAGTGAACATTTTCAAAAAAAATCATTAATTATAGACTTAATTCTAAATTATACTAATACTTTCAGGTATGCTATGTTAGTAGGCCAACCTCCGTTTGAAACTTCTACTCTTACTGAAACATATGCTCGGATAATGGGCAATAACTATAGTCTTCCTGATAATATTTCTGAACAGGCTGCTGATCTTATAATGAAAATGTTGAAGAACAAACCAACTGATCGTCCAAGTATTGAACAAATTCTCAAACACTCATTTTTTACTTCTGGTTATACTCCTATTGAATTATCACCCCTGTGCTGTATGGTTTCTCCCAAATTTCCTCTTGCAACACTTTCAAGGTGAGTTTAATAGTTACCATGATGACATTAATTGATCAAAACACAACATATTCTATAAGAATAAAAATAAATAAGTATTTAAATATCAAACAAAATTTTTATAATAAACAAGGGAATTGGAATTATTGAATTTTAACATATTATATTGCAGAAGATATTGACTTAACACAATAGTATCTAAAGATCTTTATCTTAATAAAAACTTTACAAATCAGTTTTCTCTATAAGACTTGCATATATATAATTGATTTTAAATAATGTAAAGTGTAAAACTAATTTATAGAAAATTATGAAATAATATATAAATTAATATTCTATTTGTTTTTAATTCTAATAAGTTAAATAAACAATATTAAGTTTTTATACGAGCTTGTAACATACTTAATTCCATTAAACTTTTCTTGTCACATCAATAGCTTCAGATATTTGTATTTGTTTTCAAATATAATTATTATAGTCATTTTATTATCCGATAATAAACTATAAATGATTTGAAAAAGCATTTGGAATAAAAAAAATTAAATATAATAAAGCATAGTTTAAAAATACATTATAGCAGATAACAAATAATTTATCTGCTATAATATGTTTGTTTATTTCAGTAATGTTTTTGGCCAAATATTCAAATCTGCTTGAGCCACAAGTATAGTAACATTAAATAATGCATTATATTTTTTGCTGTACTTTATAACAAAAAAGTCTAAAAATAGAGCCAAAAAACATTACAGAAACTGTTTTTATATATGTTGCATATTACAGATATAGTTATAGTAATATTTTTTGATAATTGAAAATTTTTTCAACTGTCAAAAAATTCTGAATTAAAAACACCAAGAGCTAACTGAATTATGGTGATTGCACCTTTATGATGATATTGTATCATATTCTTTCTTGAAAGGGAGATACAGAATGGAATAATATTATATCAGTAATGATTTAAGATCAACAAACAGTATAAAAAAAATAAATCAAATAACATGAACTTTTAAATGCTACAAATCAAAATGAAATAAAAGGTTAGGATATTGCATGTGTGTATATATGGACAATATTCTAATATTTTATGTTTATTAATAGTTAAAATAAATTTCACTTTACATATAATATTTTTAGTAATTTTTTTAAAATACAAATACAAGTAGTCCTTGACTGTAAGTTGCTGTTGTAAGTTGGAAATGTCTAAAATTTATGGATCTATGGACTACCAATATTTACAATTATACTCCATTTTAAAGTAATAAATTTAACAGATATAAAAACCAAACACAAAAAAGGATGCTTTTTGTATATCAGACTATTGTTCAGAAACTTGAACCCTTTGTCAGTTGTATTGACAAATCACAGAATTTATCAGTGACATCATAAGTATGACTGATCATAAATTAAGGCAGTCATAAGTCAAAGATACTACACATTATAAATTATTAAGTTACACTACCCGTATTTATTTTATTTTTGATGAATTATAATTGTAATAGTGAAAAATTCTTAAATATATATAATACAATATCTTAAAAATTTTTACTATTAAAAATATAATTTATCAAAAATAACTTAAATAGAATAGATTTAAATTTTATTTTTGTGGCAAATGTACATTACACAAAGCAATTAACAGAAGCTTTGTGTAGTGTATATATTTTTCAGAATAATATAAAAATCAAAATTTGTATGTTTAACAATATTCAAAAAAGAATTAAATAATAAAATCTATACTTCATTATTTATAGATGTTCAGTGAATATATCAGACCAAATGGATGATATTACTGATTCAATCACAAATATTCAGCTAGATACTCAACCAAAGTCAAAAGTATCAAAGGTGATTAAATTTTCTGTAGATTCCATTCAGAAAATATACATTAATATAATAAGTTATTTTATTATTCAAAATTAATGTACTGTATACTAAAAATGTACTATTTTATACTAATTAAAATAAAATATCCAATTTAAATTAATTTCTCTTTACAATAACTAAAATTAATTCAACCCTTTTCCCTGCAGTCAAAACATCAATCACTATCAGCATTCAAGAATAAATTAAGTAATATATTTTGTCCTGAAAAAGGTAATTGTTTTTATTTATAAAATCTATATATGATATATTTTTTAAATTATAATATTGATTTCATTTATTACAAAACAGCTCCATTGTTTTATTCTCATTTATTGTTAGGATTAATAAAGATTTGATTGTAATGAAATTTTTACTTTATTATAAAAGTTGATATTTAAATATTTGTGAAACATAGGTTACCAAATTCTAACGTTTTTTTGGAATGCATGAAATAAAATATAAATCACTATTATTAATATATATCAGTTTTATAGATTATTGATAATAAAAAAAGAATATTTAAGTTAGATTAATTTATAGGGGTTGTTCAAATGAAACATGCATTATCGTCTTTATGGTGCTGTAATGCAAGTGACATACTCTCACTTGTACTTGCAACAGCATTATATATGTATGCCAACATATCATTTCCTGAGTGGGAATATACCTATAGTCTTGTGCCCTTTTTGTAAAAGGAACAGGGTAGATTCTTCCAAATCAACTCAGTTTGCCATTATGCAGTTTTTTCCAAGGAAAGTATGTGCTCTTCAGATATTTACTGTCACATGAAGGATATCTATGGTGAAGTTTGTTTTGCACATAGTACAGTATTCAAATGCTATAAGGACTTTAAGGACAACACCCTTTGCAAGTTCTGATAGGAGGCCTTGTTTATATTGCTTATAGCCTTCATCTATCACCATGCGACTTTCATATCTTCAATGCTTAGAAGAAATTCCTGAAGGGAAAGATATTCCATACAGACTGTAAAGCTCAAATTGTTGAAGGTTTATTCTTATGACAGCCAGTGCCATTCTTCATTGAAGGTGTCCATAATCTCATATCACATTGGGACATATGTATTAATTATAGTGGTGGTTGTGTAAGTTGGTAGGTAGTTCTTGTAAATATAGACACCTGACAGGCTGTATTATTTTTTATACTCTTTGCCAATGTATATCAATTAAATATATATTGCAATAAACTATGTATGCACATTTCATTTGAACAACCTTGTATTTAAACTTAATTATAAAGAAGCAATTATTTCTTCACTATGTTTATAAATTTTTTGTCTTGATTAAAAGTTTGTTTCAAACTTTAAGCAGAAATTCTTATTTATGATTGAAGGAAAATTAGAAAATTTTAAATATTTTTTAACCTAAATTATTGAGTCTACATTTTAAAGATAAATTTAAAATTTTATAATTAATAAATTGTTATAATTTTTTATCATCAGGAAAAAAAGTTAAACAGTATTCAACTCTAGCATTATATCAAATGGTTCATTCTTCTCTAGAAAGTATGCCAGTAGGTATGTTAAAATAAATATATTGTATCTTTGTAATAATGAGTATTATGCATTTTAAAGAATAGAATAAATTACCTGACATGTTTGTTTAAAAAGAAAAAAATTTAACCATCTTTAAAATGCTTAAAATTTTTCTTTTTAAACAAAAATGATAATTAACATTAAATTTTGTTTAACAAAGAAATAAAATAATAAATCTAAATATTTAATGCTTTTAAATTATATAATTATATTATAAAACATTTTTAGGTGAATTGACCAATCCAGCTCCAATCAGTGATCATTTAGTTGTTTTTGTAACAAAATGGATTGATTACTCTAATAAATATGGATTTGGTTTTCAATTGTCAGATTACAGTATTGGTGTACTTTTTAATGACACTAGTAAAATCAGTTTGTCATCAGATCGTACGTAAGTATAATATAAAATATTTTCTTCTAAAAATTATTCATACTGTTTGTAATTTTATTTCTGTGAAATATATTTTTATAATTTAATATAAATCTTTTTCCAAATGTTTTCTAATATAATTGGTTTTTATTAAAGATATTTATTAAATAAGATGTCCTAAAAAATAAATTATAGTTTAGTTCTAATATCAATCTAAAAATTGTTAAATTATCCAATATATCTATTTTAAAATACATTTCATAAATTTAAATTCTTTACAAATATCTCTTTTAGGCATATTGAATATCATGACCTAAACAGAAAACTTAATATTTTTACAATTACCAATATACCTTCAAACTTGCATGAAAAATATACTCTATTAAAATACTTTGCTCAGTACATGGATGAAAATCTTACTGAGGTAAATATTAATTAATTTCAGATCAATTAAATTTTGCTTTATCCTTTTTAAGTTCAATAACATTCATTTTGTTTGTCAGGGTGGAGAACCTCACATGATCGAATATCAAAAAGGAAAGAGTCACATTCCTTATATGAAACGATGGGTACGGACACCCCATGCTATCTTGATGCAACTCAGTACTGGTACAGTGCAGGTATGTTTTTAATAATAAAAATTATACTATTATTAAATATTTGTTTTATATTCAAAATGATTAAATTTAAACATATCACATAAATAAAATTATTGTTTCAGATAAACTTCTTCAAAGATCACACTAAAATTGTTATTAGCATTGATCAAAGAAAAGGAATCGTAACATATATAAGTGAAGATCGTTTATCTACCAGCTATCTGTTATCTGACATTGCACAACAGGGATGTGAAGCCTGCATAAGAACAAGACTCCAATATGCACTCTCAGTTCTTCAGCAATTTGCTGAAACAAAAGATTTTTAATCTTATTTTTATTTATGAAAATAAAATATTGTCTTTGTATTGTGATATATACAGTATATTATATATATATATATATATGCATATATATTTTTGAAATGTTTTTAGTAATATGCAAGATTTGTTGGAAATATTTTTTGTGTAAATGCTATTTTTGTCTTTCAGATGTTTATTTTTGAGACAATATTTTGTTTCATTCATTCCAGTAATTGTGCCATTTTTTTTATTTTTAGTTCCTTAATGTAATAGTAATAGCAATAGTAGTATAAAATGGTATATTTAACACCATTAATTATCAGCTATGATTATATTTCTAGCACATATCAATGTTCTGTATTTATGTTGCTCAAATAATGTCGTGATATTTATATTTGAGACCAATGAAATTTTCTTACAGATATAACATTCGTATTGGCCCGGTGCCTATGCTGATAATGCTGTCTTCCTAGCTGTGATAGTAATTTATTTTCATGTCATAACTACTCAAATTGTCATTCTATGACATGTATATATATGTACATAAATTGTTTGTGTTATCTGTAAACAGCCAGGCAGCATTTTGGTTTTCTTAATTTGGTATTTTCTGTGATTGATTTGTTTTTAATAGAATTCCATTTAAGCTTTGATTCGTGTTTAGATAAATTTATATATTTTATTTATATCTTATAAATCAGCTAAGTTCCAAAGAACACTGCCATGTTTTATGTATGTTTTGAATTATAATGTGATACTAAGAGGATTCCATGCTTAATTTAATGCTTTATTTTAATTTCTAATTCTGTTATATTTAAAATAACTATTGTGTTTTTTCCTATTATAATAAAATTAAAAATCTATTTATATATGTGAAAGAAATGAAAAAAAGTATATAAATTTATGGA
Source organism: Androctonus mauritanicus (assembly GCA_011317285.2). Taxonomy (NCBI): domain Eukaryota; kingdom Metazoa; phylum Arthropoda; class Arachnida; order Scorpiones; family Buthidae; genus Androctonus; species Androctonus mauritanicus. The sequence goes on along the minus strand of WUQG02383781.1, from coordinate 6,113 downwards.
AGAATATTGTCTTTATTTAATTTTAGAAATATTGTGCTGTCTTTATAAAAAATTGTGTCAATAAAAAAATTAATTTTGGAAATTGTGTTGAGCTTTTTGGATTTTTAATAATTTATAAAAAGAAATTATAAAAATTTGATTTATAGTGTCTATATTCAATATTTGCAGAGAATTAAAAATTTATTTCTCCTGAAATATTGATAAAATATATTTTTTTTTTTTTGGATTTTATGATACTTCCATTGCAATTTAAAAATATATTAGACTTTACAAAAGTTACTGTTTATATATATATATATTTTAAAATGTTTTCACATACAGTTTAAATCAACAAATAATTGATTTTATATTCTGTTAAATCAATTTTAAAGAATTTTTAAAAACAAATAATTTATACGACATACTAAAGATTTTAATTTTAATACTTTCTTCTTAAATTCCTTTTCCAGTACTGTACTGTGTTTTGATTTTAGTAATATATATCAGATGTGTGATTATATTCAAAGAAAAAAATTTGATAAAATTTTTTAAATAAAAACGGAATTTGCACTTGTAAATTTTTAAATAAAATTAAATGCTGAAATTTAATAATTATTTTTCTTCTGTAATTTTTAAAATATGTAAATATCTTTGAGAACTTTTTATTTATATTCGTTTAATTTAATAATGAAAAATGGAAAGTTGGAAATTTCATAAAAATAGCAATTTATCATCCAGGAAATGATAAATATCAAGCTTATACTTAAGTGCTTATAGCAATAAGTTACAACTATATATTAATTTGAATCTCCATAATTCAAATCGGAAATAATTTGCATTAAAAAATTGTTTTAGTTTCATCTGTTTGGTCATAATAAGATAGCAAATCTAAAAATAGAATACTGTATATAGTTATTTAGAAATAAGTAAATTTTTTAGGAGGAGAAATTTAAATATCTAGAACTGGTTTTTCTTTAATGTATATACAGTATTTTGCAAATAGAATCAAAATTTTTCATTGAAAAATTTATGGAAGTTAAAAATTTATCAATACTTGTATATGCAGGTTAGAAATATTACTTAACTGTATTTAAAATAACTATTTTTACACTGTTTTTTTTTTATAATTTATTGAATTCTAGATGAAAAATTACATATAAAAATAATTAATTTTTTTATAAATTTAATTGACTGTCTTTCTGAATTTGTTAATAGTTCAAATGTTTCTCTCTAATAATTTTTAAAGTTTGAATGTCCATCACTTTTAAACTATTGTAGATAAATAATAATTTTTGCCAATGGATGGTGATGCTTTCCAACATATTGTTATAACGTGACAAAGTGAATTTAGGTTCTACCACAAGACTACAGAGGACTTTAATCGATGGCCGGATCTGGACCATCCTCAGGGCCCACTCTAGAGGCGGTCAACCCGGACATTTGTCAGGGGCGGAATTTTGGTTATGAATGTGACAAAATATTTATAAGTTAAATACTTAATTAATCGAAATTTATATTTGTCGATTTTTTTCTGTGGCTAAAATTACCATGAAATTTACAGTTCGTATTTATTGTTTTTGCTTAAAAGCTAGAAAAAATATTTGTAATCCTTATTTTTGAAGAAAACAAGCATAAAAGAGCGGCATGTTTAATTAAATAATAATAATAAGAGCTAGGCATCTAAGTCACGCATAGCATAGAACAGCTCGAAGGATGCTGCGTGAATTTATTTGAAACAGGAATTGAAAGGAATATCATGCATTGACTTATTTGTTATCTTTAATTATAAAAGGATGGTTTCGTTACACAATAGCATTATTCTTGCTAATACGTCGGTGATGATAACTGTTTGATTTTTATTTAAAATAAAAGATATATATATTTAAAAAGTATATGTTTAAGGAGCGGCAATTTGCCTTTTTGTCCGGGACGACATAAATGTTTGAGCGGATGCTGCCATCCTGTATAAATTATCCAAGAAATGGAATCTGGATCATCAATGGATGGAAAGCCAAAGCTTTTCCACGCGTAAAATAAAAAACGAAAGCAATATTATATATTAATGTTGCACATTATGGAAGAGACTTCCTTAACGTTACTATGTTTTACATCTACTAAAGTTGCGCTGTTCCTTTTGATAGCAACTTTTTCCTATTCCATTTGATAATTTAAATATGTTTGACGATGATGATCTTATATAATTATTATACCTTTTCGTTTGTTTGCTACCAATCCTCTACAAAATATATCAAGAACGAAACGCTATTGAGTATTTAAATGACTTCTCATTTGATTCAAGATTTAACTATTAATTTTTAAATCTCCATCTTGATCTCCATATAGTGAACTTACACTAAAGCCGTTCGAGATTTTACAAATTCCATATTGTAGACCATGTAATATTTATCTACATTAAAAATGTTATAACTCGTTTGAAATATTTTATATAAAAACTGACTACAGCATAAAGATTATTTATCGACATTCTGAAGCAGAGCAATTAAAAAAAAAAAAAAAATGAGACGTGTCATTTTGATGTGAACATGGGACGAAATATACTGCGCCATCTGACGGAAATTTTTGAAACTTTGTCAATAATTAGATTTTCGACAATTTATAGGGAAATCAAAAGTCAAATTTAAAAATAAAAACTCTCTTGTACGACTACATAAAATGCTGTATTCGACTGATATAAACAAACATCTTATGCGAGCAATGAAACGATAAAGAGATCACAAATTCAAATATGCCGCATATACATATATATATGCACCATAGAAATTTGAAATATTACATTGAAAAATAATTTATTTATTTTTGTATTGTTCCTACTTCATCTTTTAATAAATGAATAAATTCTAATAATTTTTTAGCGCTTTTTGATAATTAAAGTGCATAAGATATGCCTAGACAATCCTATATTTTATTTAAAATATAATTTTATGCTTCAGTATACAGTACAATATAGTTCAATTATGATTAATCCTTTCGGGTAACGATACATGGAAGGAAAATGGCCTATTGAACCAAATTGGGAAAATAATTTGGTCTCTAGACGTTATATTCTAATTGATGAGCGAAGCACAACTTTCGGTTTTATACCAAGAGCATTCGCTACGCTATCGGTTTATATTAAGCAGTCTATAGAAATTATTTAATGATCCATTTTCGTTCTACGTCAGGCATAAAAACGACTTTACAGTTCATGAATAACTAATAGAGTGAATTAAAATATAGTCCAATTAAGATAGGTCATTTTATAAACGAATTTTATCGCGAACGGCTCTATTTGGTTGATCATCTGATGAAATCTGATAACAGCTGAAATTAATCAGTAAACATCTATCGATCTTCTCTTCTTCCTCATCTATATTGCAAATCTTAAAACCTACGCAATCGCCAACTACATAGCTTATTTATTATTAATGATTTCTATATTTTATAACTTTTTCATGCTATTTTTTATAGCAAATGTCAAACTAAAAAAAAAGAAAAATCTTTTTTTTTATAGTTTGACATTTCTCGACATTCAACTCGTATTATTGATTGTCCTCAATATGGTCATAACAAATCGATAAAAGTATAATGTCTACATTCTTTTTAATTAATTTAACCACTTCTACAACAATTTTAAGTTATTAACTCATTATTATGTTTTTACGAATCCTTCTGCTCGCATTCTTAATAATTTTTTAAAATATTTAGTAATAAATAATAATAATGCTTAAAAAGTTGAAAAAAAATATGTGTATTATTTTAGTAATTTGTTCTCATTAACTTATTATTTTTTTAGTGATTTAAACACACCCAAATAATATTTCGATCAATAAAAATTTGAATACAGTATTTATTTCATTATTTTTCAATAAATAATAATAATAGCATTTATATTAAATTTTCATCGTATATTACTATAAACTCAAAAACTTTATAATATGAATATTTAAATTATTTTTCAAATAAATAGAAAATAATCGAAAATAATTTTTCTTTTCTAGTTAGAAGAATAGAGAAAAATAAAAGAAAATCAATATCAAGCTTGATGATATAAAAATATTTCATGTTTCTAAGTCAGATTGAAAATTTAAAATGAATAACATTACAGAACTATCAATTTAATATTTTTTCCTCCTACATTAAAATAATACTCAATTTCTCTTTTATATAACTATATGATTATTTCTGAAGTCATATTTCTACATAAAATTCATTGAAAAATCATATTAACATAATGTAGCATGTTCAAAATTCAATCTGAAGAAGAAAGATGAATGTGAAGAAAATCAAGTTATTTTTATAACTGTTCAAGTTCTTTTATTAATTGGATTTAACGAGTGATAACGCTGAAGCAGGAGGACCCTGATTCACGTCCCGAATCTGGTAACTTCTGAAAATTTTTTCTGGATGCTGGGCCCGGCCCGGCGATCCCTGTCCTTCACCATCCGCCCCCCTCCACGAGTGTGGGTGCAGCCCGTGGTTGGAAATGGCCCGCCTCTTAGTAATCTCTCTGGTTGGAAAGGGCGTAAAATATGCAAAAAAAAATGCTTCAAATTTTGCTAAGTTATATACTGTTGAATATTTTTTAGAAATAATGATTTCAGACCGTTAATGTCAATCTGGAACAGAGACCGAATTTAGCATTTAATTATTTTTTAATAGGTAGTCATTGCACTTGATTATACTTGATTGCAATGCCTTTTGACCAAACTATATACCGTATATAATTTAGGACTCCATTTTTCGAACGAATGAGAGAATTATAAGATCATTATGCTATCTGTCTCTATCCCCACTAATTATTTTTGATTAATTATGAGATTTTCATGGATTTCTGTAGTCATCTAAAGATAACATTGATGCTGCAGCTTTTAATATCTACAACCATTTAAGAATATGAAGCATTCAAAAATCTTCGATACACACTCGATATATTTTGAATTAACGTATATCTATAAAATTATTGGATATTATTCACGAATTATTAATCCTGTAGCTTAGACCGTTTATAATAGTTATCAGAACCATTTTAACTTTTAAGCTATTTGAATTCAGGCCGTTAAAATCACTTTGAAAATTATCAACATTATAACTTCATCAGTTTATAAATGGCGTTGTTCAAAATTTTAAAATTACCTGTTTTGCAAGTAATATGAAGATCTGACGATAAACTATTAAATGGTCAACCTCGGGATCTATTTCAGATTGATGACATTTTTCATCCATTTTTTTACCTTTAATCATTTCAAAATAAAGGACTTGATCGATAAATAGACAGTCTTTTTCCAGAACTGCTTGTTTATCTAAAAAAAAAAAAAAACTACAGTATAAAAGTCATTTTCTCAGAATAAGAACTAAAATAGCTCTATCAAAAATTAAATTGGCTTCTATTCTTATTTTTTATCAATTTTAATTACTAACTAATGAGAATATAGAAGCAAAGTTAATTTTGTTCTGAAAATTGCTGTTTAGACGAATTAAGCAAAAAAATAAAAATAAAAATAAAAAATTAAAGATTCGAAATACTAAAACTATCATGGCCAAATTATGATTCGAGAGTCGCAAACAACTCTCGTGTCTTCAATGCGACTCCATGCCATGAACAATTGATAATTAGTATAAAGCAGTACCTATAAATTACTTTTAAAATTAAATTTTTAGTTTGTTCATTTACTGAAAAAAATAGTATGCATCTATACAAAATAAATATATTATATATGAAATATTTAAAATAAAATTAATTTTTAAAATTATTGCTTAAAGTTACTATGAAAAAACTACGCTCTTGAATGTTTTGAGATTCTTGAATGTGGCTGGAAGAGAGAGGAAATTTGGCCACCCGTGTATCAGAGCATTCAATTCAAAAATTTGTATATATAATAAATACAATATAATAAAGATTAATCCTTCGTTTAATCATTTCAATTAGTTATTATGAATTACACATTCATTGCCGATTTTCCGATACCGGTACTTCCTTTAGTCCGGAAAGTTACAAGAGCGCATAGTAGTTGAAAATCCCATATATTAATATTGGTTTACTGCAGCCGGATGACTGAGTGGTAACGCTGTCGGCATGCCACGCGTAGCATATAGCTATTGACTGAGTGGCAACGCTGTCGGCGTGCCACGCGTAA
>WUQG02383670.1:0-17924 GCA_011317285.2 Androctonus mauritanicus | reverse complement strand
GTTTAAGCGATGACGTTTGCTAGGTAAGCGCTTGTTCAGCAAGGTCATCAAGTTGCTTGCCAACTGGAAGCGCCCATAGATATTACGAATGATACTATTACTTTTTCCTATCATAATTTGAGAATTTGCTGCTTTAAAAAATTCGAAATATTTTTACGGAAAATCAAAATTATTATATTGTTCTAATTATAGATTACAATTTTTACTTTTTTGCATATTTTACGCTCCTTTCCAATCAGGAAAATTACTAAGGGGCGGGCCAGTTCCAACCACGGGCTGCACCCACACCCATGGAGGGGAACCGGATGGTGAAGGACGGGGATCGCCAGGCCCTGCCCAGCACCTCCAAAAAACTTTTCAAGAGTTACCAGACCCGGGACGCGAACCCGGGTCCTCCTGCATGACACGCCGACAGCGTTACCACTCGGCAATCCGGCCGCCTTACAATTTTTGCCTTTATAAACCTGACTACACATTTAAAATTTGCATATAACCAATTAATATCAATTTATTAGCAAAACTAATGATTTCCATAATCTACAACAGATGGCACTAGTTGATGCTAAGTTAATCATTGAATATAATAAAATCCTACATCATTGTTACGATATTAAAATGTTATTTATCTATCAAATTATTTATGAAATATTCCTATAGAAAATATAATATGCGTATTTTTATTAAACGATTATATTTCAACTTTACAAGTTCTGAAGAAAACAGGCTAGTATCGCATACATTAAACATCAAAATAACGATTATTATTTTTTTATATTTCTGATTTAAATTTAAAGCTTAATGAGAAAAGCATTTTCATATTTTCAGTAATATAAATTATGAATGTAGTTTAAATATGAATCAATATTATATTTTAAATTTTGGTTAACAGATGGCAGTATAGTATATACATCAATAATACAGTATAATATTTTTCTAAAAAAAATTGATTTATAAAATCATTCTACATCACAAAAAATCAAATTAAATTGCAATGCAATAAGATAAAATAAAATAATTTTATATTCACTAATTTTGCCATTCGTATTGCTTGTTTCGAGATTATCAACATGGAGGTAAATATAATTAATAAAACTTTAAATGCGTATTTATAACGTTTTAATAAAAAAAAAAGTCGTAATGAGCAATCGGGAATATTTATTATATTCCAATTGCTCATTACTAAACAAGCATTTACCATAAGAAACTCAAAGTTTAATATAAAATGATTTAATTACAAATTTTACAATAACTTTTTTTAAGACTAACGAATTTATAATTGTTTTAACTGAATCATATATTTAACTTAATTATCTCATTTAATTATAATTATTTTCTAAATAATCGAAATTAAAATTTCTCAAGGAATAGTACAAAATTATTCTGTTACAGTTTATTTGATTGATAAAAAATATGATAAATATAATATTCGAATATAAGTTTTCCTGTTTTTTCAATAAATTTGTCTAGAAACATATTATTCCTTATATTTATAAAATTATCAAATAACATTATATATTATCAGACAGAAAATAGTCGAATATTTGCCATAAATCCTCGTCTTTTACACGAAAATTTTCTTCTAGAGGTGACACACTTTTTTTTTACAGCTGATGTTCTTTAGAAAAAATACAAACCTATATTCAGTAAGATATTATATATATATATACAGTATATATGTATATATAATACATATATACACATATATGTAACATATATACATACACATGTACCTATACACATATACACAAATATATACTGTACATATATGTATATATGTGCAGTATATATGGTATATAAATATATCGGTATATATATACAATATATTATAATAATTGTATTAATATAAACGATAACAAATAGTTTGCTTCTAGATATTTATTAATAAAAATAGGAAGATTAATAATAGGCCTATATTTATGTACCTTTGCAAACTTGTTACTATATATGTTACAGAAAATATACATTCTCTAGATTTTTCAAAATCAAAATTTGTATGCTATAGTTATGACCTTAACATTTTTTTACCTAAATCCATTCTGCCATTTAAAGGTATTAGAACGAAATTTGGTCGTTATTCATAAAAGCTGACGTTTTAACAAAAAAAAATCGACTATTATATACTAAAATATAAAAGAAACTGTATAGAAAAATATCAGAATTTTATCTTTAAGATATCTTTCGATGGGCTTAAATCCAACAGCTGCATTTTTCTCTAGCGGTTTTCGACAGTGCTATCGAAAAAAAACATTTCGGTGTTCTTTCAGACGTGAACAAACTATACAAAATCCCTTCAAATGGCGAACGTTATTTTTTTTTCTTAAACCAGGAGCTACAAAACAACTCTAAATGCGCGACTTAAGCCCGTAATACAAGTATAGAAGATAAGGTAAATGCGGGAGACCTTACCGATACTTCCGTATGCCCTTATCACGTTAGGGTATCTCTTTAATCTGCCCTGACAATACCTATGTCAACAATAATTACGGTCATTCTAATGATACTACTGCCGATAAACCGGTAAAAATAAAATGCTGCGCATCTATTTTTCCAGTTCCGAAGCCATTTCGGTGCTGGGTCCAAAGGGCCAGCCCAAATCTCTAGCCCAAAGCCATGTTTGTCTAGTTTTCGTTTCTCTTGTCAGCCAGTCGTATACTATATTAATAATTTATCGGCATAAATATTTATCACGTAAATTAAATGGTACGTTTTTAATTACAGGAAAAAAAAATCGCTACTCAACCTTAACTTAAGAGTTGGATGAAATATAGCCAAAACTATATTTCACCCAACTCTACCACCCACTAAACTTCCCGGCTTTATTAATGGCGTGGGTGGTTTCGATGCCTTATTGACCCCGAATAACCTAGTTTTATCCACTCTTAAAAGCCATTAGTGATTGATTTAATATATTCTACACATTCTCTAACAGTCGTTTAATTTTTGGACGATAGGCGGTTCACCTGGATTTAGGCTTGGGTTAACTCTATTCAGTGATCTAATATAGTTTCCTCATTGTGTCATTTAGTTGTGTGACAGTGTATAGGGACATTGTGGACAGTCACCATTTATCAAATCGACTGAGTTAATAAATTATAGGCGTGAAAAGGTAAAGGAAGAGCAGTCGGGTGCCCCCTACCGTTACATTTGCTTCTCGGTAGGGAAGTGAACTGTTGGGTGTCTGCAGCCACATTCGACAGAACGATATTGTCAATGCCATGGTCAAAATCTCACCTCAGAGAATTCGTCTTCTTTTCGCTCTCTTTAAATTAGAAAAACTCGTAAAAGTATACACACACGTTTCATTAAAGATATCCTTATAAATTTTAATTAGTTGACTCGATAATGCAGTTTATACTCTACTCCTTGAAATAAAAAAAAACAAAATTCTTGACGATTTTGTGTTAGATCTATAATTCCAAAGATGTCAGCAAAAAATTTAGATTTTTATTATTATTATTATTTTTTTTTCTCAAGTTTTTCTATCAATACTTTATACCAAATTTTAAAGACGATATGCATGTATTTCGAAGGAAAAAAATTGAATTTTGTTCTAAAAATAAAATAAAAAAGGATGTGTTAAAAATGAATTAACTTATTTGCTGTATATTCTAACATGATATAAATTTTAATAAATATGATATATAAATTTGGATGACGCTATAATTTCCTAACAAATTCTAATTATCTTAAATCTGGATAACTTTTGGTTTTCTGGAATGACCGAGGGTTTACCTATCCTTTGTCTATAAAGTTTCCTAGGTACAATAGAATGACTGTATTCAGTATCGAGTTGTTAAAACATCTCTGCGGTTTAAGTTTGTTTTCGGCTTTAGAATGGAAACTATAGCCCTATATATTTTTTTTTCTTGAAAAGATAATCGATTTTCTGGCATTTACGAAGGAAAGTGTATATAAAAGAAATCCTATATTATGACCTGTGTTTTAAATAATCTAATAAACCATTTCTTCAGTCGAAAAGTAGAGATTATCCAAACAATGCTAGGCTCTAATTAGTAATCAAAATGTTGAATTTAATTTCATCTCTTATTATTTTATCTTTAAAACTGTAAGAAAAATTTCAATTTTTTTTTTTTAATTTAAAATTTTATTCTAATAAAAATTTATTTTCGTTAGAATAAAATTTATTAAAAAAGAATTTCAATAGATTTCCGAAAGAATATAGCCTACACAGTATTCCTCTTCTTAAAAATCTAATTTTATGTTTATTCTAATTTTGATTTTAGAAATCTAATCTCGATCTTCATAAATAATCCTTGTCAAATCTTTATAATTTTTGAAACAGTTCTTGATTTTGCCAAGTAAACTCTCATAAGGACGTCAAGGAACGTCGTTTGATTTTGCCATTAAAAATTTTCGCTCGATTTAAAATAAGATCTACAAAACTACACTATCCTTTTATTTAAACTCGGGATTAGCAATCTCAACGAAAAAAAAGTTTTATTAATTTATGTTTACCTAAATGTAAACAGTCTCCAGTCGATATCAGGTCAAGCCTTAAAAGTTTGGGTTTAGCATCATTTCAAAATCGTACAGCAATCTTCCTTTAGGGCCTCATCTAACTGTAATTATCCTGGTTTCGACATTATGGTAATTGAAGTTTTTTAAAGTGAGTCTTCCTATTTCGTAAACATATTTTTCGAACTTATAGCGATGTTTTCTTAATAATTATTTAAATTTTTTTTTTTTTACTTTTTGCAAAAATTATCGATTTTATCGAATAAACAAATTGTTATAGAACAGTTAATTAAATTATTGCGATTTCTATTTATTTATTCATTTCCATTACAGAAATACAATCAAATATTGCGCATAGCAAACACTGACTGTGCAAAATAACAATCCAAAAATACAATCAAACATTACACATAACAAACACTAATTATACAACACTCACTAAGAAAACAGATATCTCCCAGCATCCTGAATAATATTCTTTGTAAATCTATTAAATCCATTACTATTCAGAATCAAAATTTCATCAAAACTAACTACTACTATAAGCGTAACTACTATATAAGCGTATTCAATGCTTTAAAACAATCATACAGATACAATAACCTAGACTGTCTTACAAACATTAGATCTATATATTTATATTTATATACTTCGAAGGTAAACAAAAATATTACGAAATGTTTATAATTTGATATTTTTAGTTAGAAAATTAATAAGTTATAGACATTTATTAATTCTAAAGGAAAGAAGGTGATGACAACAGTTAATGCAATCACCATTATAATTTTACATATCGTAAGTAAAGAAAAAGGGAAAAAAAACTGTAAAATCTTTCTTTCGATCATAATTTTGAACATATAAAAAAAAAATAAAAACTAAAATAAAGTCGATTTTATGTTATTTTCATCTAACCGACTAGAATAAATAATTATTTTTAAAAAGTTCTCACAACGGTGGATGATGTACTTAATGACAAAATGTCATCCCTAATTGCGCAATGTGTAGGAGAGAGTCCATAACATTACCATAACAGTGGGAAATGATTCAGAATAATGATACAAAATTACAGTCGAGAGGTATAGGTGAAAAGCCAGGTGCCCGAGCTCTCTTCTCCTATTAGAGGCTTTGCTACCGGTTTCTATAATAAGCAACTATTTTCGAAAATTTATAGTATTACGTCTCTTTTGAACCAATCCATAAAATTAATTTTTTTTTTTCGTTTAAATATTGGCGTAAATTTCGAGCATATAAAGAACTTTCACCGCCGATAACACGTCAGAAGAAGAATTAATTTTCAAAAATCTGAAACTGTTGCGGCTTCGCGACAGACGGTTAACGAGTCGAATGGATGAAACCTTTTTTTGTCGATTATAACAGCATATTTTAAAAGTAGAACTCTCTCATATTTTCTCTGGTAATTATTCACCAGGAGAAGGAGAGAAAAGTCATAAATGGGAAAACTTTTATGGCTGAACATTTAACAAATAACACCGAGTAAATGACCCCAGTCGGCTTTTGTATATCCGCCAAAGACGTAGAAACAATAGAACACTTAAGCTTCAAAGGTAAAGCAAAAGTAACCTATCCCCTAATCTATTCTATAATCATATCTGTGCAACAATAAAACCGTGTAGGCTTTTATTCTAAAATACAGGATTGATAGAACCGCTTAATTTAAGAATATCTGTCGAATTCGGATTATATCCCCCTGAAGACAATGCATAATAAATCTTCCAATTCGTAAAATCTTTGATAAAGATATTCATTAACAATAAATATATTTACAAATTTATGAATTAAAACATAATCTGTGTGATATTGCATTGAAATAAGTACTACATGTTTAAATAAATAAATAAACAAGCACTAACATAGGAGAAGATTAAAATTTGCTTCTCCTGTGTTATTGCTTGTTTATTTATTTATTTATTTATACACCGATAAGCATGACAGTGTTTACTTTATATATATAAATATTTAGAAGTATATTTAAGTTTTTTATTCTTTTCTAATTAAATATGCATTTTATAGATATCACATCTGTAATAATTCTGTAATAAAATACTGTAGTGTTTTCCTCAATTATGAACATTCTTTTAAAGTTATTGTATAAATTTTATCTAACTGTACATTAAAAACTGTTTTATAATCAATGTACACTGTAGAAACAAACATTTTGAATCATTCTAATGCTGGATAGAATCAGTTATTCCACAAAATGACTCTAAAAAATTCAAATAAATAACTACTGTTACTTAAAACTGATTAGAAAAGTAATTTTTTTCCAGAGTGGATGCAGATTGCACAAGATAGGTACATCTAGAAACAAAAGAAGACATATTTAAATCCAGCAGTGGATGAAATTATAAATGCTGCTGCTGCTAATGATGGTGATGACTTAAAATTGAATTCATATGTATACAGTACATAATAAACATAATTTTAATATTGTTATAATATACTGATAACAGTCAAAATTTAATTATCCAGATTTATATATATTCTTGAGTTCTGGATATATTTAGAGTATCTTTTAAAAGAAGTTAAACAGGAGTAGGGCCGGCTGTATAAACGAAGACTAATTTAAACAGGGACTAAGCAAGAAACTTGCTTTAGCCTTGGTCTTCTTGCGCCGAGTCTAAATTTGTCTAACTTGTAAGATTAGTCTTACAAGTTAGACCAATACTTTAATCTTAGTTTAAGTTAAACAAGGCAAATTTAGACTCGGCGCAAGCAGACCAAGGCTAAAGGAAATTTCTTGTTTAAATTAGTCTTCATTTATACAACTGGCCCGCGAGTCTAACGCGAAAGAGAGAATTCTAAATAATGAAGAAACGTTACATTGATTTCTGTGACGTTTCTTTATTATTTCACGTGCAATTCTTTATCTATATTATAAAAAAAAAGGTGATCTTTATTATAATAATAATCGAGTTCTAACCACTAGCGCGACATCGTTTATAACACCACGCCTCTTCTAACGCACGCGCGGTCGGTGACAAATAGTCATTGGTCGACCTAACACGGAGTTTACGGTAGGTTTATACTAGAGGCGTGTTTTATCTCGTGTGAATAACAGGAGCGTGCGTTAGTCTACGGGAAAATTTACGTTTGGATTCGGAACGTTCCGTCTGCACAGACATGCTTCCGTACGAGACACCTAACATATTCAAACGCAAACCCATCTACGCCTTTAGAGTGGTGCCTAATCAAAAAGAGAAATTCGAAACCAACGAACTGTTTCGAAAATTAAGTCACGAAAGCGAGGTGAGTTTTCACGTAAATATTATTACAAAATCTAAAACAGTAAAGGCGAAAATTAAAATTTTAGTAGAGATCACGCTAGGCGTTTTTCCTTTTAGTTTGTCGTATAAACTTAATAGGAATTTTTAAATACCTGGAGAACTCTTTGATGATGTTTAAATAATCTGTTTACAGGTTAGATACATAGGATATCGAGACAAAGTTGCGGAGGAAAGGAAGATTTTGTTTCAAAATGAATGTCGCGAAGGAAATATCGAAGTGGTATGTTACTTATTGGTTTAATCTTTTTTTTTTAAGATAAAATTTTTGTAGGAAAATTAGTTGTTTTCTATATTAAAAGACGTATTTTTAGTCATTTACAGGCACCGGGACTAACATACCACTGAAATTCAGACCATGTTCTAACGGATACAGTGATGGATGCGATTTCGACACCGAAAATGGAAAGGTTTGATTATTTTTTTTTATCGTTACTGTTTGTTTCGAGTTACATTTTGGTCTATATATATACTATTTTAATATTTTTCTCTTCGAGTATTAACTTGCCCGTTAGATCGAGCCAAAAATTATGCGCGGAATTTAAGAATTTTGCATCATAGCTTTACTTTATTACTATTATTTTTATGATAAAACTAAAAATGATCGTAATCTCTGATCGAATATGCGATGAATGCCACCAGTATCATTTTATACATAATTACCTTATTAGCTTTCTAGATGTAAGTTCGGCGTTTCTTAGTAAATTTTTCTGCCCGGGGCACTTAGCCATCCTCTTGTTAAACCGCGTGAAGGTTGGATTGGGGGACTAGAACAGTGTTGTTTAGAAAAGAGGAGGGAGAGTTGTAAAACGCCGACATCGTTTTGCCATCAATTTGAAGTGTTATCGTCCTTCTAAAAACACTTTGCAAATATGTCAATCGGTAATCAATAAATACTCCTGTTTTATTGTTTTCTACACTGTCTTGTCATAAAATTATTGTAGGCTATATGCTGTAGAATATAATTTAGAAGAAATATCAAAACAGGCCAAAGTTTTGTTTTAGTTCAATCTTTCCAGTATATTTGGAACCTTACAATTGCCAAATTTTGTATAGTTCTCTCAAATTTGTCAACCTATATGGTAAACTATTGCTATAGCTTAATTTGTCTATCAATGTAACTGTTTTAAAATAGTTTGCTAAATACCAATAGTTAAAGTAAAACTTCTTAATATTATTTTGAATAGAAGTGTTTACATCCTTCATTAGAAGTCCAAGTAAGCACTAAATGAGCAGACCTGACAAACTTATTCACATGAAAATTGCACCTTTATTAAAAAGAGGGATTTCATGTGAATAAGTTTGTCAGGTCTGCTCATTTAGTGCTTACTTGGACTTCTAATTTTACATTACTCCGTATAGAGCAGTTATCAATAAGTTGTTTCGTTTACATCCTTCATGTTTAAACTATTATAAACCATCATAAAAATTAACTAAATTGATCTGAAATTTTTGTCTTCAGAGTTTTAACAAATGGTACTGTTACCTTGAAAAAGTTCATGTAATTTTTCTTATCTGCCAGAACATAAAACGGTTTAATTGGCCATAAATTCCAATATTTTTCGTGTTATGTATTATTAACATAATATATAAATACTGTTATTTTAATACGATAGTTTTATGCTCTTTAATAAAATCTACATAACATTTATTCGACTAAAACTTTAGTTTACATTTGTTGCAGACAGTAAACAAAATTCTGTGTAGTCTACTTAGTATTAAATAATAATAATTACACTTTAGGAGAAGGTGTCGTCGATTATACTCGTCTTCGAATCGAAGACTGCTATTTGCGCTATACCTTTAGATCATAATTTCGTGTGATTCGTGTTATTGAGAAGTCACTTAAACTAGAAAGTTACCTATATTTATAGTAACAGCGTGGGAGAATATAAGCGATTTCATGATTAGAATTTCGAGTTCAGATCGCTCGTCCTACAAGCGATTTTGTCAACATCCAACTCTCGTCGTTAAAAGTTGAACTAAAATCTATTCTAGACTCTTAGCCTTATTTATCTCTTCACTAATATTTATACAATATCTGAAGACCAACGATCAATCGGAAAATTAGAATTCTTTCTCATTTTTTTTTTTTAATTTATTAATAGAGTATATTTGAAACGTATTTATCAACTTATATTCGAGACTATTCTTTGATTTTCGCGTCATCAGGTTCTTTTTTTTATCTATTTAATCGGATGAATTATTTTTCTCAACTTGACTTTTTATAATTAAATAACATCACTCTGTTTCTTACCTGTAAAAATTATCAAAACTTATTACAAATTCTCATAACGTTGATATTTAATTTTCGGTCAGCTACATTTTATTATATAGTAATCATAGTTTTAACAATACAGTATAGGGGAGAGTTGCCTATTACTTACTGGTCACCTAAATCGTACCTGATAGCTATTTCGTTAAATACCGACTGTATGTAACGAAACAGCTATCAGGTACCATTTAGATGATCAGTACGCAATAGGCAACTCTCCCCTATAAGATATTGCTTATGGAAATATATTTGAAACGCTGGAACAAATTAAATCAACATATATCACTTTCGTTAAATTTTATTTGCGTACGAATTAAATTACCACTCAAGAAGTGACATATTTGGAAAAACATATGTTTTATTATGTGAGTTCTAATTAAAAATCTAAACTATCAGTTTATAAATAGCGATTAATAATAAATTAATAAATTATATTTTTCTATGTTTATATTACACAAACAAATTTTAACAATATAAGATTTTTAATACGGTGGTCTGTTTATGAAGCAAACAAATATTATAATTGAATGTTTGCAGAGTTAACTTTAGGCCTGTGAAGAAATTTTTATCATCTCATCATAATAATTTTCCAATAGTCATCCTGAGTACTTTAACCTGAGATATAAATTGAGCGTCGAATTTATATCTCACCCATTTTTTTAATTGTGCCAAAAATTAATAAATATACTGTTCTATCATTGCGATAGAATGTCGGAATCGAAATATTTGGAATTGTGCTATAGAATCCAGTTAAAATGCAACTCGGTTTGTTATGTTATAAATCTTATTTAGACAGATTAAAAAGTTTCATGATAATTACGTATTTAATTATGATCATGTTTTCATTCTGTCGATGAAAATTATGGATTGATAAATCCACCAAACACTTAATTTTCTTCAATTTTTAAATAACACTGCTCAATATTTGCTGAAATTCTTCAAGAATAATATTGGGGTTAATGTTGGTTAATTAGTTTTATACAGTTTGCATTTAAATGCGCTGCAAAAATAAAAATCTAGTTGAGGGTTTTAGATGAATAATTGGATCTGTTATTCTTGTCGAAATGATTCATCACACTTGCTCAAAATTTCAAAGATTTTTCCAAATAATTCATGAGAATTTTTCATGAATATATATATATTTATATTCAAGAAATCTAGTGTTTTACTTAAAGTTTCATCTCAATAAACATAGACTTAAATAAATTAAAGACACAAACATTTCTGGTTGCGTGATAAATGGATAAACTTGTATAATAACCCTTTTTTGATGTTATTGATAAAACTGTTATTTTTATTTAATAGCTAAAGATAAAAATCTGACAAATAAAGAAATTAAAAATTAGTAAAGCAATTTCTATTATGACTACAAAATAAAAAAAAATTCAACCAAGTAACTTTTCGACTAGAAGACAACATTATGTCTATCATTTATTCTTAATTTTCACTGTCTTGTATAAAAATAAAGCTCAACACTAAAGCAGTTGTGGTTAAAACATTTATTAAGACAAACACTTGCCATAATATGAATATGAATTCTTTATATTCATATTATGTTCTAGAATCCTTAACCGTTTTTGTTTATATGTGTGGAACCTGATGATGGCAAGTGATTTGTATTGCCGAAAACGTTCGTCTTAATAAATGTTTTAACCACAACTGCTTTAGTGTTGAGCTTTATTTTTATACAAGACAGTTTCCTGTGAATAAGCAGTATAATTAAACTCTTAATGAATCTTAATTTTCATTTTTATAATAGAAAACTATTAAATGAACAGATATTTTAATAGAATTAAAATAAATAGAATTAAATTCCAAGCATTTAATTACCAAATTAAAAACAAAAATTAAGCATGGAAGTTATTTAATAATATTTATATCCTATTTTTCATTTCTTAGTAAAAATTCGTTAGATTAATAAGTCATATATTTTAATAAATTATTCTAATTAACTATTCAAATCACTTATATGTACTATATATTACTATAAATCACTTTTAGTCTATATTAAAATAAAATTACTCGAAAACTACTGTACTGTTTGTGTATAAACTACTAACTATTAACTATGCTATTTTCTAAAGTGCTTAAACTATGTATTGTATGGTATATTAAATTTTATGACATTTTTGCCATCACATGTCTGTTTCCCTTTGAGGTGGTTTCTGTCCTTCAGATACCGGAAGAAAGCTTCTACAAGGGTGAAAGATCGTCACGATTCTACTCAAAAAAAAGTGCCGCTCCTTTCACCCAACCTTAATACGTAACAAATGCGCTCGCCTGACCGATTAACGAACGCAATCACCAGGCCTGACACGTAATTTTAACTTCTAAATATAAATTCGAAATGAAAACTTGGTGACATAAGTATATCGATGGCCACCTGTCTGCGCGAAGCCGCACTCTAGGAATCGGGTGGGCAACAGAGAGAGAGAGCTAGATGCGTTCGACAACTGTTAGAAACAGGTGTCAAATTGCAGGTTGCGAGGGAGATAATGTTTACCAGGTAGGCGTCGTGTGTCACGCCAAGTAACGTGACGCTCTTTCAGGCATTTCGTACTTAGTCTTTTGTTGTCTATAAACGGGAGAGTGACGACGGAAGCCACCAAATTCAAACATCCTTAGAGGTGTCGATAAAAAGATAGTTTACGATAAAATTTAGGCAATTTGTCTACACCACCGGATCAAATTCGATACTTCCACCTAGACGGACAGATGGGACACAATACGAAAATATCACTTTTCTCCCGTTTGTAATTTTCGTGTCCATACTCTCTTATGTTTTTTTATTCAAAAGTTGTTATTTTTAATGCGATCAAAAGGAATTTTATGTGACAATGCAATTAAATTTCTTTAAAATTTATGACACGTATTCTTATTTGCACAACGCTCAGCCTCTCGGCAAATTTAAATATCAAGATGGATGGCCTGTCTGTTATGATAATCAGTATGTAAAATAATCTTACATCATTTTTATGATTTACCTAATTACAGAAATGATGAAAAATCTTTATAATAATATTAATATTCTGTTCGTTTAAAGCGTTCATTAATATGCGGTTTTTCTGTTCGCCGACATTTTTTGAGAATGTTTGGAATATGTTCAACAATGGGTCGAATTACTCTCGGTGTATCATGACACAAGTGTTGATAGCAGTCTGTTTAGAGAAAGTATAACTTTGACGGTTCACATAAACACACCTGGAGTCCTGAATATAAAATAGCTCAAGTGTTGTCACAGTTTATGCATAGAATGTTTGTAAAATATGATCGTTTATTTTTTTTCTTAATAAAAATATTTCATTGTATATATTTTATTTTCATCTCTCCATAGCAGACTTGAAGAATGTAATGATATCACGTTAAATAATCATGAATTAATGAAAAAAAAAGGATTAAAGGTATTTCTTAATCAGAAGTGCTCTAGACCAGCCAGCATTTTTTATATATTTTTGTATCATTATTAAAAATCATGTATAAAAAACATCCACTTATGGTTTGTATAGGATAAAACCGGGAGTGATGGATACCTTTTGTTTGTTTACTGATAAATTAATTAATAAACATAATCAAAAACTCTTGTTATTCAAAGAAGCTTACATGGAACCATATGCAAAAAATTCGTAAGCATAATGTAAAACAGTAACAAAATAAACAAATTTTCAACAGTACGGTGGGTCATCTCTCCCTGTTTTACACTAACGTGGATTTTTAATTATCTTAGATGTAAAACACATCAGCGATTACACTGTTCATACAAATGAATGGATGCCACAGTCATCTTGGCTCCAGAATGCGAATATACTTAGCTGCGCCGTCTCTCCCACTTTACCCTAATTTGTTATCATCATGCGGAACTTAACGTACCATTTAAATTATTCATACAGTAATAAGTGCATGTAAGCGATGTATATATATATATATATATATACAGTAGCTATCGAAAATTTTAACATCATTGTTTTGAATTTAGACTCCTGGAAATTTTTTTTTTTGAGATAGATTCCAGAATAAAACGATTTAATTATATCTTAGTTTCCGTTTGTCGTTTTCGATGTGGCAAGTTCCTGCCCTTAAAAAAAGGTAAAATCTTAATTTGCGTGTGCGCTACTGTGGACAATTAAGCACATCGCATACAAAGCGCATTAATGACAGGAAAATAACGATTTGCCAGCGCTTAATAGTCGAGTCAATGACTTTCAAAAAAAACCTGCTAATGTCTACAACCAAGTTCAAAGAATAAAAACTCCATACCTCCCTCCCAATCTGTTTTTATGTATAAGAGAGATAGATGATAGTTCTATATATATTTAACAGGCGATATATTGCCACCAGAATTGTGGATTATCACGAAATGCAATTTTAAGTTTTTTTTAGATAAATTAACGTTACTTTATACTGTATAAAAACTGATTCGTGTTCATTCTTGTATAGGTACACATTATATCAAGATTTATAATGGATGGAGTTTGTGTAAGATGGAGAGGATGGCTGAATTTGGATAGACTGGACGGAATGGGATGCTTAGAATACGACGAAGAAAGAGCTCAAGTTAGTCTTTTTTTCTTTATTTTTTTCATTTGAAAATAATTATAGTATGTTATAAAAAGAAAAATAACCAATAACAACCTAATAAGATAAATATTCGTTTGATAAAACCGACTGGTATCAAACAGTTAAGAATGGTTTGCACTCTTGCAATTTGAAATTAATTAGCCACTTGGATAATTTTGTTATTGAACACTGTTCATGCAAAAGTGACATTAAAGTCTATAAATAAATCCATTTTTGGTTTTTAACCATTTTCACAGTAAATTAAACTCTGGAAAATACTGTGTTGGGATTTAGTTCTGAAACCATTTTCGTTTTTTAAAATAAATATTCGATAAAAAAAAAAATAATAACGATAAAAAGAAGCACAGAATATTCGAAACTTTTTACTCTTACTGTATATAGAAATTAGTAATCGGTTTTTGCCATATTTATGTAAGGTAACTCGGGGAGGAGATGAGAGTTTTTTGTGAAATTCTGTTCATACGCCAACAAATGGCAGGACTTTCCTGCATTCTAGTGTGGAGACATCCAGTTTGAAGACTGCTGTTGTGAATATTCCGCATTATATCCACTTTAATCGACGAAATATCACAAAACTCTCATCTTTCTCCCACTCTTGTCTTCCCTCCAGTTAAACTTATAACATTTATTTTGAAAAAAGAATCAATAAAGTCGTGTTTATAGCGCTTGACTTTGAAGTAAACCTTAAAAAAATTGCGAAAAATCAATTTTAAGTTAGTATTTTTGTATCAATTAATTTATAATCTATCAAGATATATGCAATGTTTTAAATTCGAAAGTGTAGAAATTGATAAACAATGCTTTTTTATATACATTTTTATCAACTTGTAGATATGGGAATAACAATTTTTTTTTTAATTTTACGTTTATTAACCGATTTACTATTGGTAAACGTGAAAATAATTTAATATCATAAAAAATTTGATATATCTTTTGCATTAAATTACCATAGATAAAAAAAACTCTCAGGTGGATGATATTTTAATCAAGGTAGGCTCTTTTGTATAGTTTGAAAAGACTCTTCACTTAAATCTCTTATATTTTTTCATAACCTGGATCATAATAAAAGTATTTAGCAGTTAGAATTTATAGACTGAAAATCGATGATCGATATTCACTTGAAATTTATTGGTGTTGCTCAATGTTTTCCCTATTGAGTGCATTACTCTTTGCATTTATACAGTATATTAATCCAATCTTCGAAACTGTTACATCTTCATTACTTCTGGGGTATGTAAACGACTTCAAAATTATAAATAATAGAATTTTATTTATTGATTAATGACACGAATTCAATTAAAACACGACTAACGAACAATAATCTATTGTTGCTGATAAAATTGCATATATAAGATTCTCTTTAAAGCTCGATAATAGGGAATTTTACTAGAAAATCAGCCTTCATTCCGATATCATATTGACGAATTAAGAAGAAAAATTTATAAATCAACAGAAATGGCCAGGAGATATTTTCTATACTTGAATGATATTAAAATATTAAGCATATGGATTCATGCTGACGTAATTAGTCAGATTATATATATGTAATGTCTTATAATTTATAATGCTGTACCGTCTTATAATTTATGATGCTGCTAATCAGAAGACAAATAACTATCTTAAATAACTGCTTATATCAGTCTATAGAGAAGATTTTGAAGTGGACTTTTGTTGATATTCAATATAACAATAAACGATTTTTATGGATATTTTAAAAGTAAAAAAGTATAAACGATACAGCTGAAAGAATTGATATTAAAGTAACCAATAATATTATTACAGGAATCTTGCCATCTCACATTATTAATTATAATGTCACTAAAAAAATATTTAAAAAGCTTTTGAATTTCTAAAATATTCCAAGATACAGAACGCCAAACTTATCAGATCGTTTAAAATTCGAGGTTTATATTTCTTTAATATAATATAGTTCATTATTTCTCACCAATTTTATGAACTTTTTTTTTTGGGAGTGTATTCTAATGCCTTAATGCCCAGTTGTACTTGTATTTTATAAAATAAAATTAAATAAATGAAAATAAATTTCCCAAATCTGTTTTGAGAGATCTTGCCTTATTTTTTACATACAAAAAACATACACAAATTAGATACTGACTGTAAGTTTTAGTACATAAAACTGAAAATTATTTTTCGTTAAAATTTTATCTACCTGAGAATTTATTTTTATTTTATTACCATTTTTATGTATGATACATATTTCACAATCTAAAATATTCTAAATATAATTTAAATAAAAATGGTTTTCACTTTATGCGTAGTTTATAGATTAGACTTGTTTTATCTTGGAATATTTTTTATTTTCATATTATTTACAAACAAATTTATCTTATACCATAAATTAAATGAATTTTTATAAAATAAAATCATATTTTATACAGAAAACAAATTTATAGAATGGTATAGAATTCGATATTAAAAACTGTTTTTCAATGCTAAATGTTATATATTATGAAATCTACGTAATTTTTATTTTAATGCTTTATATTTTGTATTTAAGGGTGGTGAAAATGTCTTTAATTTCTAATTTGAAAAAAAAAAAATCATTTCCGATACAGACATTGCAACAATGATCTTTAGTCAAACTAAATTGTGCTATATCACATTACACACACAAACGAATGGATGCCAATATACGCATATGATATTGATATTGTTGTTAATCTTTGTCTAAAATGTTTACTGATGATAGCCCAAGACAGAGTAAGGTCAGTTTATCATAAATATTTCTAAAGACAGATCACTCCTTCGTCTTAAATAAGCATATTACCGCATTATAAGCATTATATGATGCAGAAGATGCAGAACGAATTGGATACTCAAAATATGTATCATTTTTTAATGCACTTTAGATTATCAATCGATTAAAATTTTAAATTTCCAATTAATGTGATGTAGATGACTTTTACAACTAAATAATGCATTTTACTAATTATAGATGAGTAACTACTGCATTTAAATATATGAAATTTATAATAAAATAAAATTTTTTTATTAGCAGCTTAATATATTTTGTAGAAAATATTAAAATATTTAGTTAATAATTTATATATATATATAAAGAAATCTATTAATGAAAAATTATTGTTTAAGAAGTTATTCAGAATTTCGAGTTTAGAATTTATAAGTGATTTTGTTTTCATTACTTCAGAATCAGTTCTTCTAGCACCATTGAGCAGACCAGATACCAATGTAAACAATAAAATAGTGATTGAGTAACGTTTTAGGCTTTAAAATGCCCTCATCAGCTCATACATTTTACTCAAATTTCAATTTCA
>WUQG02383559.1:0-14322 GCA_011317285.2 Androctonus mauritanicus | reverse complement strand
CAAATAATATAAAATTTAAAATACTACAATATTTATTTCTAATATATCTGTGTCAGTTATGCAGCTTTTTATAATGCAGTCGCTCATGAATGAGATAAAAATTCTCCAAATAATTAACATTATCTTATTTAAAGGGTTTTAATATTTAAACAGATGAAGTAAGGATCAATTCAGTTGTTGCACTGAACAATCCCTGTGACGCTATCACAAAAACTATGGTATTTACTTGGAGAAGAAAATAAATAGTAATGATAATCTAACCTGTTGATCTCCGGTAAATCATAATTTATTTGTAGATCATCAAAATATTTAATATGCTATCTATATCGTTGTCATCAATCACATCATCATTATATGCATTTCTATTTCATCCATTGTAGGATATATATATATACATCTTTGTTTTTTTCTATATCTTGGACAATTCTGCATCTACTCAGAACCAATTTCTTTTTTAATATCTTCAGTCCGTCGTTTGTATTGCCTACATAGATTAGTCTTTCCCCCGCTTTGAGTGTCATTCTGTAATTCTTTTTATTCATCGGTTATCGGAGTCTCACTAAATGGATGCCCAACGCCATTTACTACGTATAAATGCTAACATTTGTGTTGAATTTTATCATAGAAAACATATTGGTATATAATATTACTAATACTAAACGAATATTATTTATATCGTAATATCCGTTTAATATGTATTTTAGAACGTTGCCATTTTAAAATTTATCAAAACTTTGAAGCAACTACCTGCTGTTTACAATTAATCGTAATCTATTTCGATGGAATTTCGAATTTTACTATGTCCACTCATCACTTCGAGGGCATTATATATCAAGATTATATGGAATAAAAAATTAAATAATTGTTTTAATTTCGGAACAAATTGTTGAATACTTTACACGAATAGCTCAGAAGCCAATGCGGTTAAGTCCAGAAAACAACAGTGTTTTAATACATTAATATTATACAACATATTCAGAAGCTACACAAAAAGGGCTGTCTGACCTAGAAAAAAACGAAGCAACGAGTAAATCCTTTAATAACTAAGAAGATTATTATTTATTCCATTAAAATTTACAAAAATATCAAAAAAATCAAAAAATATCAAAAAATGGACTTAACCGCATTGGCTTCTGAGCGACTAATATAATAACAAAAAAAAAAAATTATATAAAATTTCGAAATATTCAGTTTGTTATAGATTTCCACTGAATTTTACACAAAATTTTACATTATATATTAATGTAAAATTTTGTGTAAAATTCAGTGGAAATGGCTTCTGCTGATTTTTCTTTCGAGTTATAGGGTTTACGGAGACATTGGATGCAAAATTATAAGCAATTTTTTATACAAATAGGAATATTTATAGAATTTTTGTAAAATAATCGTCAATAAAAACACACACCAATATAGTTTATATTAAAATTTGAAAAAATTACTCTTACACATCACTTTTCGTAGAAAACACTTTATCTCTGAGAGATTCAATTGCCAGCCATCTAATTGGTAAAGGTAAAGATTCCTATCGAAAAAATAAAAAAATAGTAAGATTATTGTAGTAAAAAGGATAATATTTATATATAGTATTTTAAAGAAGATTTTATGCCTGTATAATTCGAAAACATCAAAAAATAAAATTATTAATTTGAATTCTTCTCTCTATGTAGTTTCTATCGATTATTCAGAAATGGAAAATATTAATGGCTAGTAATAAGAATAATGCTAAATTAGAAAATTATATATAAAACAATTCATTGAAAAGTCACATTTAATGTATTTTTTTACAATAAGCAGGTTCAATCATAAATTTCATGAAAACTAATTTCGTTTATATTTTTCATAATAATTATGTTATGTTATGTCTTATTATACATTCTACATACTTCCCTCTAATTCCTAAATTAAGATATTAAGATTTGAATAAAAATTCAATAAAATATTTTAAAATATTATTAACAGAGTATAATTGTAAACCGGGTTTACTACCTATATTACTGACCTAAATTGCATTCAATAGATTATTTTGCGGAATTTGTAGCAATAAATCTCGAATACATCCATTAACAAACTCCCATTTTGTATGACTTTTCTCAATTATACATTGAAAAATTGCCTACTACATTAATATATATTTTGATTATGGTAATATATGTTTATTTCCTATTGATAATACAGGAGATTGTACGTTAGTGGCCATTATTCGTTTCATTGTTGAAGGTGAGGATTTGTAGTAATCACGCGGGAAAAATTATGCTAAGAAATTGCTAAGAAACCCTAATTTTAAACCACTGATCATATTTAAGAAGTTGTAATATATTTTCAATAAATATCGTATGTAAACCTCATACTCTAAACCAGCTAGGCTACTGAAATGAATTACCCCTAAATACATGTATTTTCAATGTACGATAGAAGAAACAAATGCAATAACGTTAGATATTCTAAAACAAAATTCGTAATAGCATGCAAACGAAAACTATACAAAGTAAAATATTCAATTAAAACTTTCGCATTGCAATGGATTGGTAGAAACGTTTCGCATTTTAAAAAGAATATTTTAAATACCATGAACTATTCTAGAGCATTATCATTTCGAAAATTTATTATTCAGCATAATAGCACAATTAATTACTTACATTACTTTTATTGAAAATTTCACTATATTCATATAGATTCCTTGTTAATCCAAAATCGCATATTTTGACAATATTGTCTTCTGCTAGTAGAACATTACGAGCTGACAGATCTCGATGAACTAACTGAAAAGAAAAATCATAAATTTTAAATTCTTAGAAAGATAATACTGTTAAACACCTTAAAATTAATGTTATAGGAAACTTTTAGAGGGAAAATGGAAATACCATGCGTTAAATAGATTGATGTACAATAACATATACAAAAATATTACTAAAATTAAAAAATGTATTTAATAATTTAATATGCTGTTCAAACATTTCAAAGAAAAACGAAATTGTTTAAATTCCTTGTTAACTGATAATTTACTTAAACCAGTCTCAATTTAATGAAAAGAATAATGCTAATGTGAATTTAAGAAGAAAAATTTGATCATCATAGCGGTATGAATATGCGGTTATATTTACTATTATAAATTATTAGACTTTATTGTATTTAAATATTTTATTTACAGCTTATATGTTGTTCATGTATATCCATGAATATAAGGCAATAAAAGATTAAACTAAATTTTATAATATTTATTCAGTTAATAAGAGAAATATCCGAAGTTATGCAAATCTACTGTTTCGTTACGCTAAAAATTCAAGTAAATATAATTATATCTTGAAAAATGCTAAATCCTCTTTGGAAAAACAATTCAATATGAAATAATCTATTGATCTACAACACTTATACCAGGAACTCTGATATGATGATAATGCCAACTGGGATTAACAAATGAGTTCGAAAGGATGAGTCACTTCGAATAAATAACAATTGAATTATATGTTGCAGTCAACTAGTACTTTATTCAGAATAAGAGTATAAATAGTTCTTCATCCGTATAATGAATTTTCTTCTATATAGTAATGAAAATATCAGTTTAATTAATTATAAATGTAAAATAATGAATTAATAAAAACTTACATTTCGAGATGCGAGATATTCCATTCCTCGAGCTGTCTGGTAAGCGAAATTTAAGAGATCCGAGGTGGTCACAAAATCATTTTTCATTAATTTGGACTTAGACAATTCTTTAGCAACTGTTATATTACGAAAATACCAAAAATAAGTATATAGAAACATTTCTGTGATATACTTAAGTTACTTACCACTCTTCAATTTCATGTTATTTGAGTCATCACAAAATCTATTAGAATCAGCATCACTCGTTGTTTGAACACAGGAGCTATTTGGAGAGGTAGTAGAATAACAACTTCGAAAAAAAAAATAAAATAATAATCAAAACTTTCTATGCTATGCTCATATTAATTAATTTTCCAATCGATTGTACCTATCGTTTGTTTGAGCAGTCGACTCAAATTTTTGATAATGAGTCAAAACATCATCCACCTTCTTTATAGAGATTGAATCTGCTAAGGAACAAATGGATATATCCACCATATCCGTTTCTGGATCAAGTTGATTAATAAATTGATTTTGTTTCCTAATTAAATATTGACGGATATTTCCATAACAGCAATATTCAATTATGACCATTAATTCTCCTGCAAATTCGTTTGATATATGTTATAATCATTTTATAGCAATTTTTATGAAAGCGAACAGATAAGACTTTAGATATCTTTCAAAATTTACTTACGTAAATATTTATACATACCTTTAGATACATTTTTCGTCACTGCTCCCAGAAGATTAACTATATTTATATGGTTACCGATATATATCAGAATTTTCAATTCTGCCAATAACGATTTGAATTGAAAGACATCGGCTCTATCTTCAAATTTAAAAATGTTTGTTATTTAAATCTTTACAGTATAAAATCTTAATTAAATAAAAAAAAAATTGTTTAGGATAGATTACATTTTATGTTCATTTTTATTCTGATATTCTAGAAGTTAGGAACATTATAATATAGTTCATAGAATGATTAGCAATATTATGCAATGAAATTGAAAAAGATTTTGGCATTAAATAAATCATAATTTTATTATTAGATCAGATTATAAACATCCGCATAAAATTACAAAATTTTATAGAATTTAATATAATTTATAAATGATTTTCTGTCATGAATATAAGAATTACCTAATTTTCATGATTTTGAATATAGAAATTGTAGAATAGGAGGGCCAATTATGTAAGAAAACAATTTATGTAATCGGCATGATTTATATAGGAGAGTATATATTTCACCTGCTGCATTTTCAACTGGTGGCTACAATTTGTTCTTTCATTGTTCATTTTGACTAAGCAACGACGTAAATGATATGATTAATTTAAATTAATATTTTCCACTTTTATGTAAATTTTTTCTCCTAACAAAAAGAAACATTCGTTTTCTCGTAAATCGTTAGTTTTCTGTAAAATTTTTCGCTTTTTTTACGTGTTTCCATATGAAAATATTTACTTTTCATATTTACCATCATCCTGTGTAGTGAACTAGTGATCAATTTCAATTTTTAACTGTAGCAGAAAATTTTATAATATCTAGTAACAATTTTTTTCAGTTTTAAGTTTTAAATAATTATTTATTGTTATTTTGATATTTATCTAGAGTATAAAGAATTTTTAAGAATTATAAAAAAATTTCAGAATTATACCTTTCAGCATTTTCACGGCTACTGTGGTTAAATTTTTATGTTGTTCGATTCCAATCGCTTCTGCTTTGGCAACTTTACCAAATGCTCCTGTTCCTATAACTTTCCCTTTATATTTATAAAAATATGTATAATAACTATATAAAAAAATAAAAAGTGACGTATTATTTATTTGAATGTATACCAATTGTTAATCGATTTTCTGGAAATTCCCAATTCGGATCATAAGATAGAGAATCAGTTTGTTCTTGTATAGGAATACTTGGATTAATCGGAAATGGATTATCACGTATCGAAATCATTTCAGTAAATATATCCATCCATTGTTCATCCTAAAATAAATTTCATTAAAAATATATATTAAAGTTTTTTTATATTTTACAAAACAAAATCTTACATAGATTATTTTGTAAAATATAGAAAAATTATTTAATATTTTAAAAGTATTTTTTGTGAAAAATTTCAAGCATATTAAATATTACATATGGAAGAGCAACTTACTCTCGTCTTTAAAATCTTCCTTCTCAGAATTACGATTCCGACAGCAACAATTAGCAAAAGTGTTGATGGTGGAACAGTTACTGCATAAATAAACGACGACCCAGCGTTTGAATCTATAAATTATATATAAATTATTATTATTATTTTTTTTTGTCAGCAAATGACGCCACTTTCCATTCTGGGAGAATACTAAATGGCGGGGCGAAATAAACCCTTCCACAGGCTGCCAATCCCTGCTGAGGGGTCAGCCAGATGATGGAGGACGGTGAGACGGGCCAGGCCCGGACCCCATGATAAATATTTTCAAGGGGTGGGACCCGAGATTCGAACCCGAGTCCTCCAGAGTGGAAAGCTAAAGCGTTTCCACGCGGCCAATCCGGTCAATCAAGTATAGTTTTCGACAAGAGTAATACTATAATATATTATCAAAAATATTTATATCCGATATTGCATCATAAAATTAAAAATAACTATTATTTAAATAAGTAATCGTTAATATTTACCTAGAAAAAATAAAAATATATACTGCAAACAGTTTTCAAAATAATGTTCGTCAATTGGATCTATTATTGAATATCTATTATAGTATTTTATAATATTAATATAACCATGTCTGATCGCAGTTTAAGGAATTTCGAATGATCAGAAAATTCTGTGACTGATTCTTACGTAAAGAAATCACGCTGAACAGAAATACCGACATATTAATATGTCAAAACCTCTATGATATTGCAACCTGGCAGGAAAATTATGGGCATATTTAATCTAGTCATTTGTATATTGGGGAAAGATCATTGTTAATTGTTTATTTCAGTTTGGTTTAAGATAAATTTTAATTTGGTTGCTGAAATCTTTGGATGTAATAAATTAATTTTTATCAAAATCTACAATTCGGAAAAATTAACAAAAATAACAATAATGATGTGGACTTTTTGAAGTTTAACTCACATAACATAATTGAGCCATTGAGATGCCGTTCGGATGTCATTCGATCATCCATGCATAAAACCGTAGCACCATTGCAATTACAGATGCCTGTGCTATACAGTTAATAGTAGTTGAAACAATATGCGGCTTTTAGAAATATCTCGATGTTGCAATCTACATCTAACTATAGGTACGGATACTGGTTGATGTGCAATAAATCCTAGATGTTGAGGTAAGGTATTTGATGTGTTTGTATAATCAGTCATAGTCATACACGCTATATTTTTCCTCTCAATCATTTGTGTGGCACGGCCGTATAGCCGTCAGTGAGTGGAAGAGAGCTTAACATACAGGGATGATGCATCTGAGATGCATCATCTCTGTATGTTAAGCTCTCTTCCACTCACTGACGCTATATTTTCGTCCTGTGGCCAAATATGCCCAACAAACATAAAACATAATTATAATTCGCATTCGCGATATAACATAATTGTCTCAAATACAAACAATCAATGTTAGAAATCTGTAGGTAACCTGCAGGTCTTATCTTTAACGGGCATACTGTATCTCTTACGAGCAAAAATGGCAAGGATATACAATTCCAATTTTTATCAGCGATTCTTTATTATCCTCTCTTATAATATTACCAGGAGGCTTTGCTGCCTCACTTGATTTGTATATATGCTCTGCTTATAACCATTTACACGATCTGCCCATCGTGATTTTTTGAAGTATTTCTGACGTGGTCTTCCTTCTGTTGCAATTTTAATAGCCAGCAGTGTATTATACTTATATATGATATTTTTGATATTTCCAGTAATATGATTAATTGTTACAAATTATTTTTCAAAACACTTATCAAAATTGAAAAAATACTAAATTTGCCTCGACTTTTGCTTATAAGAAAGATACGTAAATGAAAAATATAATTTTTGTAGGATAATTATATGCTTAATTTATAATCAAAATATCATAGTATACCTATTTTCAGAATTGCAGTGGCAGTGTCATTTCCTCCTTCGTTCGTAGCTACGCATTCATAAGTTCCTTCATATTTCTTAGAAAATTGTTTAATAGTAATGCGTCCTCTACTAATTTCCACATCATCTGTTGCGTTAAAAAGTTCGCTATCTTTGAACCATTCAATAGTTGGCTGGGGGACCCCGACCACATCACAAAATAATTCAGTTCGTTTGCCTGGCGAAACCTCAAGAATTCCGTTTGGGATCAAATCAACAATGGTTGCTTTTCGGACATCTGAAAATAATGTTTATATTATAAAATTTTATTCAAAAGACATCTAATTTGAAGATTTCTTAAAAGAGAAAGAGTGTTGTATTAATATACAAAAGTATATTTTAAAATGATATCTTTAGAAAATTAAAAAAAAATTATAGTATTTATATAACATTACATGTTTTAAATTAACATTTTTTTCCAACTTGGATACTCTGACATATATTTTAATTATTTTGATTGATTTTTATAAATATAAATTTCTGAATATAACCAACATTTTCAGTACAAATGTCGTTGTACGAATTTATAAGGTACAAATTCAAGCTGTTTTCTTATATGAAGTACAAAATAGATGATGTAAATAAAATATATATAGATGCAATGTATATAAGTACAAATATGTGGCATTTGTATTGTAAAAATGCTAAACGATATATACAGTATAAATATCATTTAGCATATCCTTGTCGATTTGCAAACAGCTTTCTATTTTTTATTGAAAAAAATGCAGATAATATTGAAAACTTTACAAATAAATAAACAGAATTATATTTGCAATTTATGGCAATATGTAAATGAAATATCCCTCTAACTTCGGCCGGATTGGCCGCGTGGAAACGCTTCGGATTTCCACTCTGGAGGACCCGGATTCGAACCTTGGGTCCTACTCTTTAAAAATATTTATCATGGGGTGAGGACCCGGTCCGTCGATCCCCGTCTTCCACCAACCCTCCGCAGGAATGGTCAGCCTGTGGGTGGGTTTGTTTCGCCCCGCCACTGAGGACTCAGAGTGGAAAGTGGCGCCATCTGCTGACAAAAAATTCAAGTGGCCAATATTAAACTAAAATGATAATTTTTTAAAACTAAGTGGAGATTTGGAAGTGACAAAATATTTTATAGAAAATAATTTAAAATCTCAAAAAACAAAAAACACTAGTTTTATTAAGCCACTAAATTTTACTAGGGACCGAATGAAAATGTTTCTTCTATCCAGATTCAATTCTCTGTCTCATATCCAGTAGCGGATTGTCTTAAGGGGGCCCGAGGAGTGACATTTTTGGGGCCCTACTAAAATAATTTTTTTAGAAAAATGCGTAAAAATATGCACAAAATCGAAAAAACTTTTTATAATTTAACATTGTTCAATACCTTTAAAAGCTATACAGTATAAGGGGCTCTTCGGATTGCGGGGCTCGATGCGGCGCCTTCGCGAAATCCGCCACTGTTCGTAATTTCAAATTTTTCAGGATGGATCTGGGCGCGGATCGTTGAACTCCATCCTCCACCAGGTGTGTTGGCATTGTACTGCCCTGCCTTTAGTAGTCGGCGAGTGAAGTGGCCTAAAATCACAAAAATCTCACCAGGGATACGTATAGCGTTGGTGGGGGACCAGAAATTGAATACGGTCCGCCTAGTTTTTTTGCCAAGATTGTCACATTCCATTCTCTTAAGAATACTGTAAGGCCGCCCCTGCGGAGGTCAGCCGGATTGTAGAGGATGGACTAAGTCCCACGAAAATATTTTCTAGAGGTAGAACCCGAGATTCGAAACCGGTCCTCCAGAGTGGAAAGCTGAAGCGTTTCCACGCGACCAATCCGATCGACTTTTGAAGAGTATTAAGAAAAGAATTTTATTTTTAAACATATAGTGATTGTAAACTGAATTCAATTTTTATTCTAATAAATCATATGGCATGTTAAACTTCGAATGAAATACTGTACCGAAAAAATCCATTTTTGTTTAAAATAGGAACTCTAAAATTAAACTGATAAGATTTTTAATATCGACGCACATTTTCCCAATTATTTTCTCCAATAACCAATCGAATATGCCATTTCGTTATTGTAGAAAATTACATTTTTCAGATAATCTTGAGGCAAATTATTCAAATTGTTTTATTCTGCATTTACATTAAATAAAACTACAAAGTTATCAATGTCATTGTTCTCCCAGCTATCGCTTTTTTTAACGAATAATATTCGATCGCGAGTGGGCTCTCTCTCGTTTACCAAATTATAGTTCATAGCCTTTTGTTCAGCATTCCACCACCCTGTTGATAAAACTGGCTCGATCAGCCATCAATTGAAGATGGGGCTCGACAAAATTTGGAAGTAGAGAAGGCGAAATGGTATGGAACCATCTTCAGCATTAAGAACAGAATACTGTTCTTAATGGTGAATATGGTTGTATACCATTCAGCATTTCATTAAAAGTTTTAGCTATTATTTTTTAACTGCTGTGTTTAGTGGTTATTTACAAAAATATAGAAAAATCATTCAGATATAGTTCTCGGTTAAACTGCCAGCATCGAATATACCAGTGGTGGAATTTTTCTACTTTCCCGAGAACCTACCTACATATACTGAACAGTTTGATTTTTAGTAATTAGATTAATTCGCTTAAAAACTAGCAACCGTTACTTTCCAAACACCTCTTGCTACTCTTGATATAAAAATATGCAAAATTAACACTTATTTTAGAGGGTCTTTGATTGGCTATTTGACATTTCAAGAATTTAAAATATGAAGCAATATTAATGTTCATGAGGGCAGAAAATGGAAACGCGAATAATGATACACTGCAATTTTTTCCCAGTATCGGCATTCCAATAATGAATAGGCTTTCCACCAATTGACAATATTGGAAGTGATAGATATATTAAAAATTGTTATTGAATAAATCACACAAGAAAAATTCACCTAAAGATTTTATCATCTCTTTATACACCAATTTCAAACAGTGTAACCATAACTCTCTACAATCTGTTTGTAGGGTTCGATCCTTTTGGCTGCCTTCTCTTTTGCCAACTGGAGTAATTTCTAGAAATAAAACACGCTCACAATTAGAATTATACTAAAAATAGTATATGAATTAATTCAAATAGTAAAAAAGCATTTGCAATCTCAGTTGGTAGTGCATGTAAAATGGAATCACTTGTTCATTCTAAATTACAATCATCATCAAAAGCATACACAACATTCAACTAATATTTGATTATTCACTTACATCATCACGCTTCTTCTTTGAATAATACACAGCAGATTTTGCTTTCCGTTTCATTTCCAGTGTGGCTATGACATTCTGATATTTCCATCCAACTTCATGTGCCAGACGACTCAAAGAACAATACTAAAAAAATTTTCGAAACATATGTCAGAATTTATGAAATATCTATATTATAATAGTAAATTTATATAAATTACAGTTTCTGTTTCTTTATATTTCCAGTTAAAGTGTTGAGTTATGGATCAAAGAACTGGCAACAACTCATTTATCACTAAAATAGTCTATGATCCTTTTTCAAAACTTTAAATAGAAATGATTAGAAACCAAGTTGTGTTATATCACAAGCATATTACTCACTTTTCTACGAGGGTTTAACCTCAATACACGAAGTGCAGCAGGTACCACCATGCGTTTCTTCTTGTCATACGGTGGAGGAATTCCCTCAAAGACCTTCAATCTTTCCAGTGCAGTATCTCCACGTTTAGTCTTATGTGGGAGCATTCCACGCACTGTACGCCAAAATATTTTACTGGGAGCACGGAAGTGGAAAGGTCCTCTAGCGGGATTAACGTTACATCTTTTCCTCAAGAATGATAGATATTTTACTAAAAACAGAAATAAAATATTAGAAAAAAACAATAAAATACAAAATCAAATGAAAAATATTTCAACTATTTTAATTTATTCAGAATTCTTTCTTATCATAATATATCAATCAATGTAGGTAAATTTGATCATCATTAGAATTTTCATTATTTTATCTGTAAAAATATTTTACACTCACATTTATTACGAAAGAAACTTCCAGAGATGTTTATTCCTTCGCATCTTACAACAACAACACGTTGACCTGAAAATTAAAAGTAAAATTTATTAAAAAAAATTTCAAAAAGCACTTACTTAATTATAAAATTTTTTCCTTTTCAGTTGGTAGTGCATGTAAATTGGAATCATAAAATCATTCCAATTTGAGTCATCATCAAAACTTTCCTTTTATTAAAACAACAGTAAAATAAATATTTTCCTTATCAACAAATATAAATGATAAAAATGTTTTATTATAATTGAATAAAGTTTAATAATAATAAAAAAAAAAAAGCCTATGATCCTTATTCATGTTTAACAGTTTATTAACAATTGTATTAAATGCTCTGCTTTTTGTACTTAAATCTATAAAAAAAAATTGATTCTTAAAACTCAATTTGTTTATATTGCCTGCAAAAATGTTTTGCTTGTAATAGCCTTCATCAGTTACATTACTAGAGAGCTATCTTATTCTACAACAGCAGTGGCGTACCAAGGAGTGGCAGAGGGAGCGGACCTTCCCAGGCCTCTAAAAACCTTAAATTTTACGTATATGTACCTATATGTAGAGTTTTCTAGTATAGTATTTGCATTTAAGCTACTGGAGAAACAGGAAAAATAAGGATTAGTGTTTAAGTCACAATCAACAAGTGAAGACTAATCAATTTGTAATCTTTCAAATTAAGATTATTTTGAAACATATTTTAGTAGAGTGGACTTATTTTATTGCAACATTTTTAAAACAGAATGAATAAAAAGCTGTTATCAGTTTTTACAATTTTATTTGGAAAATATTTTAATAATTATGACATTTCTTATCAAACCAGTTCATTCTTATTAATATAGGCATAGTTTTTTTTTTTTTTATATTAATTGTGGGCTTTATAAAAAGTTAATCTGTAAAAATATTATGTTTCTTAATGGAATTAATGCTGTTATTATTATTTTGTCTGGTTGACAAGTATTCTTTTAAAGAATTTGATTATTATTGGGTATTATATGCTGGACTTATTTGCTTTTATCTACAAGTATGCCTATTATAAACTGTTTTTGATGAATGCTATAATTGGCACAGTTTGGCTCAGATTACATTTATCATCGAACAAAAATAAAGCCCAAACTATTCATTACAGTCATAATTAAGTTGACAAGTGATTAATGGACATTCAACTGCAATGAAGCAATAATTATCATCATCAAAAACTCAGGTAATCAAGTTTTCCCTTAATATCAGCTTGAGTTTTTAAAACCACCAGAGTTTCAGCAATTCTATCATAAGTCAAAAATGCTCAAAGACAGCATGCATAATGAAACAAACATAAAAATAGGAATCACATACAAAAAGAATGCTATCAGTGCAGTAGACTATTGTACATGAATTCATTCTTGTGAATCATCTTGCCCAATCACTATTTTAAGTACAAATGATCATAAGCTGAGTCCTAAGTGGTTTTTGTTAGATCTGTACATTTCAAGTATTCAACAAAGCCTTTAGTTTGTACTTAATCTCAAAGTGTTCTGCAACTTTATGAAGCTACTTTTAGTGTTTCTTATAATATGCATTAACATTATGACACGTTTATCTATACTATGATATTATATATATATATGATACTATTATCAATCATATATTCACTTAGAATTATACATATAGGTAACTTCTGTCGTCTGGTATCATTTCAATTTTTTTAAATTTCACAATGTAGTAGCAAAATTTCAATATCAATTTACATTTTAGGAATATTAACATTTACCGTCTAGGACAGTGGCAACAAATCTTTTCAAGGATATGACAAAATTGACTAAATTTTTCATAAGTTATCCCCCCATGCCAATGCCTAGTGGATGCTATCTATTTCAGACTGAATGGTTTATTTTGATACAATGGAGTAAAAATCCCCCCTTTTATCTTATCTTCTTAATTAAAAATTCCTGAGTTCAATGGTAAAGATCCCACAAATACTATGTTGTCGAGATCCCAAATCACACTTTTTAATGTTTTATGCAAAACTTTTATTCTTAAAGCTTGACAGAACATTAAGTTATCATTTTGTTTTATATGCAAAATATCCTATTAATTGATTCACATTCATTCATTTTTCTATGTTGAATAATAATAAATATGGAACTATGAAGATCATCGCTGTCAGTTGAAGAAACAAACAGCATGATGGGATACATATCCTTCATTAAACATTATAAAATATATATAGAGTCACAAATCATTGAAAACACTAAAATGATTTTACTTTTTCTAATAAGATAATCTGAATTTAAAATCATTTTAGATTTGTATGAAAGAAAGCTTATTTTACTTGAGCATTCTATTATTTAATTAAAGTAAAACTAAAATTAACTTGGATAATGTTTTCAATGATTTGGGACTACATAGCTGTACCTCAGAGGCATAAGACACTGTCACAAAGATGAAATTTTCCAGGAGAGCAGTTTAAAGATTTTTTTTTCCATGGACAGAATGAGACAGTGTTGTTTTAAAGCGGATCTTCCTTATTTTTTGACACTGGATAGAGTGCTGTATACCATTAGAAAGAGAGAAGAAAGATGGACATGACTATTGTGATAAGTCAATTTTCAAAAAAAGTGG
>WUQG02383448.1:0-17927 GCA_011317285.2 Androctonus mauritanicus | reverse complement strand
CAAAAACAACCGGTGGCCGACGACGAGATCAATCCCCACACACGTGAGTCTCTCTCTTGTCAAGGGAGATTTAAGCGCTAGCAAAAGCAATAACAGTCTTTCCAAGTAATATTCGGATTCTTAATGTTTGCGTCATATATCTTAAAAGTTCTTTACTGTTATTTTTAAAGTCTTTCTTTGCACGACGAATACAAAATTAATATTCACAAATTAAGACAAACTGTTAAATCACTTCTAAAACTTTCCCAATATAGGTTATATATTTATATGTATTTTTTTTTTAATTTGCAAATATAATTAGAACTTAATTATATCTCAAAATTACAATTAATTTTTAAATAATTTATTTACTTAGAAATATTTTTCTTTCTCTAATTTCATTAATCTACGATCTATTATTCATAACTAGCTACATCATTAAAACAAATCAATAAAACAATCATAAAATTAAAATATAATTTGGTAGAAATTATCATCATAAAAATGATTTGAAATATATAGAACTTATTTTTCTTTGTTTTTAATTTGGATACTTTGTTGCTTTTCGATGCTTTACTATATAATGACGTCATAAATTTAATATAAAATTTATTAACTATATTTCGAAGTGCATGTCTAAATTTTATATATTTACATAAATATAAATATAGTATTTTTATTTATATATCGAAAGAAATTATTAAAATAGATTCCAAAAACTTATACGAGATTTTAATGTATACTTTCTATAATGCTGCTGCAGGTCATATTTATAAGATCAAAAGATTTCCAGATAGAGAATACATCTAGTTATAGGCCTACTTGGAGATCTTATTTAATATTTTATCAGCCCTATACGACTGGTTTTTCTCTTATAACTATACTATAATCTTATGATTTTGAAAGAAGAATTAGAACATAAGCGTAATGCGTCTTGCGGGTAAGTCGCCATAACCGTAATCACTTTATTATTCTTCTTATCATGATCATACTGCGAATTTGGTAAGCACAACAATATTTATATTCGTGCTATAGACATCAACAAATATTAACAAAATTGTTTTCCTAATATTTTATAAAACTAGCTTTTATAACATTTTTTACACCGACAGTATGAGGTAAATAAATCAAACTAATGTAAGCAGAAATAAAAATAATGCATAAATAAACATGTTTACTCCGTTAAACAATATTTTTTACTTTCCCCATATCTATTTTGTAACCTCGGAGATCCCATTAGAAAAGTGAATACTTCAATATTTATTTATATTTAAATTTATTGTAGAGTTAGTCGATTTTTAAAATAAACAGCGGGGTCTATCTACTCTACATCAAATATTTTATAACAAAGCAACAAAAGTCCTTTTTCCCCTACGATAAACAGCCTACTACATATTTTATCCTACGTTTTTCCAGAATAATAACAATATAAAGTTTTACGAATGTTGCAGTTTGTCTGTCTATTCCTTCGAGAACTATATAGAAAACATAAGCAAAACAACAAAGAGCACAGAAAACATATATATATATAAAATTATTTGAATAGGAAAAATATGGTAAACTTGATTGCTGACGTCTCGATATTATTATTATTAGCATGAATAAATCAAGACGAACATCGTCGTTTTACATGATTTCTTATGGTTCTAAAACTTTACGAAAACGGTTTTTGTTAGAAGTAAAAAAAGTTTAACTAATGGTTAAAAATTTTTTCTAGACTAATGACAATTGCAGTTTTTACTATGAATAAAAAAAAACCACTCATCAATCTTCAAATTTGACCCGGGGGGATTTTTAACGTACAAGACAAATATCTGAAAAACAAAATTATATATCTAGAATTTGCAAAAAAAAAAAACCTTTTCATTTTGCTTTGAGTAATATTCTTTCTAATAAACGGTGAACATTATTTTTCTATTGTTTCTTACACGTTAAAAACTTGCCTTATTTGTCAAGACAAATTACTGTCGGTCTTCTGTATAAATAAAAGTTACCCATAAATAGTGATTTAGCAAGTTTTAGAGTAATAACTGTTCTTAAGCTTTAAGTGAATGAAAAAAAAAAAAAAAAACAACAGAAGGAAAAAAATTACAAAAAAGAAACAGTTGCACACATGTCCAAGCATTATTACGTTATAAATCATTTACAGTAGCTTTCGCTTTAATTAAATAAAGATTATTAATGTTTTTTTTCTTCCTAGTTATTATTTTGGCAACAAAAATTAACATTTTCAATTATTTACACTACAATTACTATCGAATGATTTCAATATTATATATTTTAATTAAAAGCTTTTTGAAAAATAAATAAAAATAAGATTAAATATTGAATTCACAATTAAGCAATCTTATAAATAAAACTTAAAAATTATCCTTTCCATTTGCATGGTTTTTCTCAATAAAAACAAATCACTTTATTTATTAAGTAAACTTCCTTTCATTTAAATAATAAAAAAAAAGATGAATTTATTTAAATAATAAAAGAAAAAAAAAAGATTCCATTTATCAACTTTTAAATTACCGAGTTATTTTTGAATTTTTACCGAACAAATATTATATATACTTCCGGATGGGAAGTTTATGTCTGAAAATGAATTCGCTGATTTCTTTTTAGCCTATATACATATAATATAGTCTATATATTGTATAAATATATAAATTTTTATAGTCAAAAATTGAACTTTATGTTTTGGAAACATAAAACGTGCTTCCTCTATAAGTCTACGTAAATATATTTTACGTTTATACTTTTAGTAGTTTTTTTTGTCGTATTCGTTATTATAATTTATCATATTTGACGCTAATTTTATTGCAAATGAACAAAAATTCGTTTTTTCTTTATTGTCTTCGTTTTCTTCTTCTTCGTCTTTTTCCTATCTAAACGCGTGCTGTTCTGCTGCAGCGATGTCTCATACATGTCACGATCACGAATTTTCGTGACTTGTGACAACAACTAGGTTGCCGTCATTCAAATGATGACTGCCTGAAAAGAAAAGAGGGTGTTGATTTTCTGAAGATAAGTAAACAACAGATGGTTATTTCTCCTCGTTTTTTTTTTTTTTTTCTTCGATTGATAAACGGGTTGGACATTTTTTTTCCATCAGCGATAGACGAAATAAAAAATAACATCCATAATAACTTCTTCTCTTTTATTATTAATATTTATCAATTAGAGTTGTTAAAATTGTTATTTATTCATTCATATTAAGTAATTTTCCATCTAAATTGGAAGAATTCGGATCAAACACACGCAAAACAGAAGCGAATTAAAAGAATTGGTCTTCTGTTTTGCTTCTACTTTTAAGATAATGGTACTGCCGTTAATACTACTCTATAATAATTTTTGTGCAACCAAATTTATTTTCCGCTGCACAAAATTCCGTAATTTGGTCACGTTATATAATAAGTAAAGTAAATTTGATTATATTAAGATAATTGTATATTTTAATTTGTTTACGCGATTATTACATTAAAGAATCACTTTCTCGCAAAAGTAAGTTGATTGCATATTAAAACGTGAATAATCGTCATCAGGAAATGCTATAATTTAAAAATAATTCTTAGCAAAGTATACCAACCGAAATTCTTTGGAGAGTTTTTGACATTGAACAGGTTTGTTACTAATACAAGTAATTAAATAACACTTAATTCGTTTCGTGCTTCTAAAACATATTATTAGGATCAAACAACTCAATTGGATCACAAGAAATTTCATTAGTAACTCCCACGAGAAAACTGAATAGATTTACAATGCTTTTTATTTATTTTTCTCTCCTAGAAAATCTATTTTTCTCCGCTATTAAACTGCTTACCTAATTTTATAAACTGCAATATGTTTGTAGTCAACACTTGCTCCTATTCTACTGCTAACGTTATAAAAATTCCATTGATTCTTTATTTAAATTTCTTTTTTTCTTTCTTAAGTATAAATAAGCATTTTTGATATATATTCATACGCTTTTCTTCTCTTACCATCTGAAGTCGTTTTAAATCTTAATGCTTCATTTCCACATTGCAAATGGAAAAACTGATAATGCGTTCACACAAAACGATATTTGAAACAATAAAAGTAAGCAGTAGCTTATATAAATATATCATACTTTATTCTAAAGCTAAATTTATTTACTCGCAAGATACGAAGAATGAGGGATTAGTATATCAACGTAGTCCAGAAACTGTGTAGCATATTTGAATACAAAGCTAACCTGAAAGACTTCTAGATAATGTTTACTAAAGTAAATCAATCATTTTTGTTTTTCTCTCCAAATCGATGAATGAGCTTTTCTTTTTTCGTTTCGGTCAAACTTCCTATAATGGATGTGACAAGCAGTCTATTGATGGAGTATGCAGTTCCGCCTAATCAGCGGAGGAGGTTGGACCAACAGTTACAATAGCTGAGATGGTTGACAACAGACAATTAAGGATTATTCTTATTGTCAGTTAAGCAAATGTTTCCTTTTACCAATTTAAATACGATGTAGAAAATTTTCCCAGATAACTATTGAAAGAGAGAGAGAGAGAGAATCTAAGAATAATTACGCAGGTTACTTTAAGGAGAGTTACCGTCAGTCAAAGGAAATAAATGACGAATTTTAATTCGGTTTCTGCAAATATATAAATAAAAAAAATTACCAAAATAATATTACTTTCGAATGACACTTATATCATTAATGCTCGCACGGAATGATACTTTTTTTCGGATTTATCAGATAAGAAAATTGTCGACATTTTTCTATCTGATCGTTTCAGATTGTCATTCGGTTCAAAACTTAAGTTTTTGTTTTCCGGTTCTCATTTCCCATTAATTAATAATAATACCAGACAACGGGAATCCCAATTACAGTTAAAACAGTCA
Source organism: Androctonus mauritanicus (assembly GCA_011317285.2). Lineage (NCBI taxonomy): Eukaryota > Metazoa > Arthropoda > Arachnida > Scorpiones > Buthidae > Androctonus > Androctonus mauritanicus. The sequence goes on along the minus strand of WUQG02383448.1, from coordinate 13,094 downwards.
TCAAAGAAAACTGCTAACTTTTTAATCACGACTAAAATTAATTCTTTGTTTCATATTGGTCATGTTTAATGACTTTTTAATACCCGTAATTACTTTCTCGCCAACTTATTTATCAATTAAATATTTTCTATTTTTTTATTTATTTTTTAACTTCCATTTTAAGTAACTCACTCTATCACTGTTCACGCATAAAGTAAATCGGATAATAGTCAGGGGATTTCCGGATTCACTCACCTACTAAAATTTCATTAGAGAAAAACTATGCAATACACGCTGATGCCATACAATTGTAAAAAAAAAAAAATTAATATTATTTTAATTTTAATAAAATTATAAACTTAAATTATTCTAACAATTTAAATCTTTAAATTAATCTATATAATAGTTTACAGATTTTACGCAAGTTATTGCATTAACTTATATAAATATAACTATTATAATGTGATAAATACTTGCATATCACATTTTTATCATAATTCAATGATTATCACCATAATAAACCTTAAATATAAAGATTACTAATATATTTTGCTTAGATCAACATACCAATCCAAAAATTAATTTTGATAATTAATAAATTTATAATTTAACTAAATTAAATTTAAAGTTATGTATAGATGTTTGATAGTTTGTAAATATTTTTAATGTTTTTAGTAGCATAACCATAAATCAGCTAATATTCATTTACGGCTACTAATTTTAATTTTAAAAGTAACCTATTATTAAGTTAGATCATAAGTTTTGCTTTATTCTTGAGGGAAGCAAACAAAAATAATTTGTTCATGGGATTAATTAATGAAACTTTACTATCCTGTACAAAAGCTTATAATAACCTTCGTGTTTTCAGTAATTTATCAAACACTAAATTAATGATACTTCTAAATCTTATAAATGTTTCCTAAGCGAGTAAGAAATCTTTTGTAACTTGTCGGTATTTTTCCCTGCCATCTTTACAAACAGCAAAAAGAATGACTGACTTATCCATGCTCCAGAATGGGTCTTGGATATTTCAATTATACCTGCATAAAAATATGTACGGTATGTATATTATAAAACAGATCTAAACTGACATACCAAAATATAATAAGTGATATTAGAACCAGTTATGATTGGTTTCTAAATTTATCAAATATGAAAACGGATCATATCTAACGAAAAAAAAAAAAAGAGAGAGAGAGAGAGAGAAATGATACTTACATTAGTAATAAATATTGAACATTGAAAGTCCACGTCGTTGATCAAGTGTCAGAGATACGGTACTTTAAAATCTAAAAGTAAAAAAAAAAATCTGATAAACTTGCAATAGTTATTTATGTTACTTCGATAAAACTTTTATCGATGATATAGTAACTTTATAGCTATTTTTTATGAAAAAAATTTTCAAATGATAGCAATATCTTTCATGTGTGACAAATAGTTTTAAACACTGTTCAAACAGATTTTTTTTTTAAATTTCGAAAACCGCCATTTTGTAGAAGGATCACGTGGGCACTTCAGAATTAGTAATTCAGTAACTACGATCTAAAATTTGAATGTTATAATGTTTTTATTCATTAGATATTTTACGGACGATCTGATAGACGGTCAGACAGGAAATAATTACATAAGACTATTGTAAAATATATCTAAAAATCCTTTTAAATGAATATAATGTGAGATAAACAGTTTCGGAGATATCGGCATTTTAAGGTAAGGTTAAGTTATTTTTAATTATGTAGTCGATATCGCAAAGAATATAGTTGGCGGCATTCAAAATTTTTTAAGTTCTTTTTACAGTGTTTAAAACTATTTGTCATACACGAAAGATATTGCTATCATTTGAAAGATTTTTTTTCCTAAAAAAAATAACTATAAAGTTACCATACCATTGATAACAGTTTGATCGAAGTAACGTAAATAACTATTGCAACTTTATCTGATATTTTGTGGTGTTGACTAGTCTTTGGCAGCCACCTCAGAGCTTACAGGGGCTAGCCAATACCTGTAATAGGGTCATGAGTATTGATCAGTCAATAGTTGGCCGGAAGGTTAAAAATATGGGTTTTAACGATTAAACCTGGATCCTTTTTGAAAAATCTGGAGTGTGAGATCTGGAATTGAACCCTGATCATTCAGGTGGTAAGTAATTATTGTTATTTTATGTTTAGAATGCTCCATTTTTAACCAAAATATCACCAAAATTAATAAAATTGTACGAGTCTCAGAATCTGAATGATGTAAGAGGCTTAATTTTTGAGGTATCTTGACAAAAGACAAACGAATAAACAGTCAAATGAATACATATAAGAATCAATTTTTATAAATTAAATAAAATTTAAACTTTCTGGAAAAAAAATCAATCAAAATGCAGTTAATAGAAAATTTAATATAGAGATTATTTTCAGTTTTTGAAAACTTGTAAAGATTCGACAATTTATTGAATTTAGTTTCAAAAATTAATATTATAAAATATGGATATTATTTTCATATGACTTACGTTTATATTATTAAAAAAGTTTATTACTTCATAAAAAAAAATCACTTTTTTTATTATTTTTAAATAAAACAAATATATATAAGTGTAACTATAATAATTACATTTGATAGTTTGTGTTAACTTTATTTGATAGTAAATAAATATAAAATTGATGAGAAATGATTCTTTTATGATTTAATTATTAATAACTTTTTGTGTTATTTTGGATTGCCATCGAACACAAAAACAAAAACGAATCGTGCAGTTTTAATACAATAACATGTAACAATACAGCTTGCAGCGTTGTTATTTTAAAAGAAGCAAAGTAAATAAATATGGCAAGTTTATTTGATTTTGTTGACTTCTAGATTTTAAAGTATCTCAGACATTTGATCAACGACGTATACTTTGAATGTTCAATATTTATTACTAATGCAAGTATCATTTTTTTTTTTCTTTTCTGAAAGACCATCCTCTAAGAATGCGGGCGTGACATTATGTATGTTTTTTTATGTTATACAAGTATCAGTCTCTAAGAATAATTCAAGGACAACTGAGTTAGGTTATATATATTTTTAGAAATCTGAATAGAATTTCTTTTTTAATTTTTTTTTCGGTTTGTAAAGATAACGAACAAAAATCGATTCGGAGCGATTTTCAAAATTTCTACATTATCTAGTGAAATAATTCAAAACTATCTGAACCATTGCCAAAACGCTTTAATGGGTAAAAGACAAAAGTTTTAGTAAGTTAATTTATATTTAAATAGCCTAAACATATTAAAATTCCGCATTTCTGACAATTGAAGAGTGTATTCGCAAAGTCTACGCTCAATTTTATGGATTTTGTTTCCATAAAGTCATTAAAACTTAGTAATGGTTAACAACGAATGGATTCGCGAAATTGATTTTATAAGGTAAGGGGAAAAAATGTCTGGAAGTCAGAGATTTTTTTAAGCACTTTGGATATGAAAATAAAAGAGATGTTATAATGATAATGGAATGTTAGGAGATGTCCTTTTAAACATTTATTTTACTTACTGAAAATAATAAAAATGTTTTCGGTGGATGGAAACATTTACACTGGCAAAAGCAATAGCTTTTATTTATTTTTAAACTTTTTTTTAAAAGATAAAAATTATTCCAACATTAAATTATTGAATAGAAATTTTTAAAATAATGGATCAAAAAATTTCCATAGATTATGATACGCTATTGATTTAAATGTAGAATGATTTATTGTACAGTATATTGCGTGAATTATTCGAATCGAGTTAGACGAGTGAATGTTTCCGGATTCGTCCAAATTGCCGAAAGGACCTCCATCTTTCCGTTAATCCGTCGTTCGAATATCGACGAAAGAATCAATGAACGAAATCCGAATGATTGTCACGCATTTTATCAAAATTCAATCGATCAACATATGATGATTGCCGATCAGAATGGTGAATCATGTTACTACACCAATTGATTTGACCATACTTCAGATATAACAATGCTTTTCATATGAAAAAAAACCAGACATTTCCAATAAAATTGGCTTTCGCTATGACTATCAATAAGGCTCGATATCAAACTCGGAATAGGCCTCTACATATATATATCTCAAAAGGCACGACTTTTCATTCGTGTTCTTTTCGCACGTTCTATCAATATCATCTGTCAAAATTAAACTAAAAAATGGATCTTTGCAAGAACATATCGGAAAATGGAAGATAGTCGTAAATTCAATTCAAATATTATACATATACCGTATATATATATATATTTTTTCGAAGTTCCGACGATATGACTAATAAACTTATTCAAACTTTTTAAATATTTCTAAGCCCTTCACTGCATTAAAATTATAAAAATATAATTTCACTTAATATGCCAAATAAATAAATAGTATTAATTTAAATAGTTAATATTTTAATTTTAATGCAGTTTATTTTTCATTTACATTCAATAAAGATTAATAAAGTTTATTAATTTAATGATATTTTTAATGATCGTAAAATCAAAATATATTTGTTCTAGAATAGAAGAAAAAACTTTTTTTTAATACTTAACGCTCTTAGCTAACGTATTATAGCATTCGGTTTTGAATTATTATCATTTTTATTTTTATTCTATAAACACATGGAGTAATTTTCTTGAAGATGACCGTACCTAGTGACATATTGAATTTTTCTATCACAACAGAAACAATCGATGTAGAAAAACCGAGCGAAAGAATAGCAGATAGCATATCGTCTATTTTGCCATATCTGTCCAACAAATGTAGCAAATGGACGGTCCGATTGTCGGTCCAGTAGTCTCGAATGTCGCAATCATCTTTTCTGTCACAAGCTTTTGAATGACAGGAACTAGAAAAGAAAGAAAGAAAATCGTGTTGTTTCACAAAAATATCAAAGTATATATTTTGTTTTATAGGATTCCAACTGAAATACCCACAGAATAAAAATTTTATGACATTCAAAAAAAAAGTAGAAGAACAACTGGTAAGTGGTAATGGAAAGGAAGATTAAATATTTATTGTTTTAGCTATTAATGGCTATTATGTGATAGGGGCTATTATAACGTCACGAAATAGCACGACATAAATATCGATAGATTTATCTTGAGAACAGAAACACCATCTAACGCTTCCTAGAAAAAAAAAGATCACGTGCCAACAACACAGAGTTTCAATATTTGCACATCCATAAAACAAATACCAATTTTATTACTGTCACAATTAATGTTTATATGGTTCTGTAGTTAGAGCTAACAATACTAGTAATTCTGTCAATTTTTATTTATGGATTTTGTTACCAGTAAAAAGAAAGAAAAACAACTAAATATATATGTAAGTTTTGTTCTTATAATCAAAAATATTAGAAAAAAATATACGATTTTAAATACACTATTCAGTGAAAAATTTGTTAATTTTTATAATGTCGTTTAAATTTGATGAATATCGATTAACTTAAATGCGCAATTTAAAATACAACAGAAAAAAAAAAATTAATTTTGGTTCGTAATAAAAATTTTGCTTAATTTAAAACAACTTAAATATTGATGCATTTTTAATTAATTACGAGAAATAAAGCAAACTAATCACATTCCTAAAACATGCTTCCAGTATCTTTATACTCAAGCATGTTTTCAGAAAATTAATTCATGTTTTCAGAATATTAATTACTTCTATTAACAAGATTGAGTAAAATATTCTGAAAACAGAATATCAGAATATTTTATTCAATCTTGCTAATAGGCGTAATTAATATTCAGTGTTACGTTTAATATTCTATATTTTTATATTGTAATTTAATTCAGTTCAATATTCTATTTCTATAATATTTTAATTCTGTTCAATATTCAAAATATTTAGTATTATTCTTAATCATGTTTACATTGTATACATCTAGAATCTAGATAATATTTTTAATACTAGATAATTTAATTATAATGATATAATACCCAATATATGAACTTACAAACAGGTATCAGTTTTCTTCGACAATTGCTGTTGAAGAAGAAAGATGATGTTATATCATAATGGATTATCTACTAATATCATGTATCAGTATTAATTATATTAGTACATTATCTACACTATTCTAAATACTCTTTCAAAGTTCTAGATACCTATCTATTATGCTATCATATATCAATATTAATTATAGTATATACTGTATGCAGGAATATTCAATGCATTATTCCCAAAAATATTTTCTTTACCTATGGAAGAAACAGTACCAACTCTATAGAGATTCAAGCGCTCTGAGCGAAAATTTTTTGTTGCGCCCCCTCACGTTGTCAATTTTGAAAAATAAATAAATTCATAAAAATATCACACTTTAGAAAACTTTTATTTTTTAAAATAAGATTTTACAAAACTTACTTACATTTTTATATACAATGTTTTATTATGCATAAAAAAATAATTGTGTCTTACTACAATAATAATAATAAAACACAAAATGCACCAGCGCTCTTTAAATATCGGCGCCCTTAGCGGGTTCTGTTCGATCATATGTTGAGCCGGCCCTGTTTAGAAGTATGGTACATATTACATAGACTATACATATTTTTTACATAAATTATTCAATATATTTTTAATTTATTTAATCGAGTCCTATTTATTCAACTCCAAAAATGCGTAAAAAAATTAAGAGACTTGGTGTAAATATAACACCATACGGAAATTGTTAAATATCATATAAAATTAATACAATATATGTAGTTTAAAATATTATCGCTCACTCTGCTTCGCTCCAAAACGATAAATCAGGCATCGCATACAATTCCGAAAGAAAGAAAAACGAAATTTTGTAGGTTTGCTGTAATGAAAGGTTAGAATGAAATATAGTACTTGCATTATAAATTTAAATTAATACTTCATCTTTAGAATCGAATATCTTTAATGCGTTTCTCGGCTCCTATTGATCCTGATAAATTACCGACGTTTTAATTATTATTATTCGTGGTTATATCGAATAATACATTTCTTTATCGAACTTTGCCATAAACGAATGGCAAAAATAAAAAAAAAATAAAAATAAATGATATAATATGGAAAATAAATAAGGGATTTCACAGTGATAAATGAAAGAAAACTGACACCCAAATGATGTTTTCAAAAAATCGACCTCGATATATAATGCAAATTATTTTTGTATTAGAGAAATAATTTTTATCGAAAGAATAAACACGCGGCATAATTTATCGAAAAAAATAAAAGAATATTATATATTGCTTCATATAAGTGCAAACAATTAACTGATTGCTTTTCGAGAACAAAGTATTCAGAAAGATTTAATTTGTTTCCCATTTTCCACGTTAAACAATCCAATTATAACGCTAGATAAGGCAACACCCAATGGCACAGAATTCAATAAATATACAAACCGCCTCCTTTCTCATTATAAAATTCATCGAATTCGCTAGATGGTCACCATTCGATTAAGAAACTAACGAGTATAAAAGAGTTTTCGAGAATTTGATAAAGGAAAAAATCTCTCTCTTAAAAATAAAACTAGCATCTCATATAAAATAATCTTTGTACGGACTCGAAAACATTAACCCGGATTTAAGGAATTATTTAAAAAGAATGTTAAGAATCTAGTAAATTATCTCGACCGCCGTTAAGATCGCGCTCAAATATTTAATTTACTAACTGGATTAACGGTCTAAATATATCTCGCACTATAATGGTAGAAAGGGAAAAAAAAAAAAAAAATGTTTAAAATTCAATTTTTAAAATTGTTTTTAACAAATCAGAGCTTCGGGCAGTTTTTGATTTCTTTTGTTTTTTATCCGATTTTTATAGTACTGACGCTGTATGCGTGACCAGATAAAAGTCAGTTTAGCATTCCTCGCCATTTCCAGCTTTTAATCTTTCAACACATTTTAGTCGGAAAACGAATATTTTCTTTGTACTGTCGAAAACACATTAGTGCGGTTAGATATATTAAAATTCATTTATTTGAAATTTAAAACGAATTATCAAGCCGTGAATAATGAATCATAAATTATAGTAATTTGTTTCTTAATTTGGCACTCGTATTCCCTGATGATATCTATAGATTCATTAATATACATTGTATACTCTCAGATAGGAAAAAATTTTAAGAGTTAAAGTAAAAAAAAAAAAACATTCGAATCTTCTTGCTTACATATTATTGGTTTAAATTATTAAACCCCTTTACTTTCCACCATATTCGATACGTATTTAATGTGAGCCACCTATGCAATTTTTTACATTAAATATTTAAATTAATTTTCGTGGCTGAAAAATTTAAAAATCGTATCGGATCAAATAAATATATTAAAAATACAATTTTCATAAAACATTAAAAACTTTCACTTAAAAATCGATCTCAAAAATATTCGAATGAGTTTTTGGTCATTTTTAATAGTTAGGCGTTGGCGCCATCTGGAGCCGGTTACTTAAAGCATTTTACATTTAATTATTTAGCAAACGAATTTAGCAAATATACTTAATGCAAATTTTAAAGTTTTTTTTTTAAATATAAAGAGAAAAATAATTAAATTGATGGAGTAAAATTATATTTCGCATAAATTTACAAATTGAAAATTATATTAAAAGTAATTATTTGAATCTTGAAAAAATAATTTTGTTCGAAAAAATCCTCGATCGTTTTTCGTTTCTTAATGTTAATATAATTAAAACTCGCTAAATAATATAATAATATTAATTAACAAATGCAAATATGTTCACATTTAATTAATAAAATATTAAATTTCATTATTTAAAAAAAAAAACTCAGTAATTTTATTTAGGCGGATCATCTTTGAGACAGATTTAGTGCTGCCATCTAATTTATATTTTTATTTTTAATAATTTTATTAAAAAATTTTAAAATTTATTTATTTTAGTACATAATGGGGAAAAAAATAATAAAATATATAAAAAGGTGATAAAAATCAAACGATAAAACCACTTCTAGTCTAAAACGAAAACTGCAGTTTTATAGCAATGACAGAAATGCTTTATTGCATGTTTCTTTACTCTATAATAAACTGTAATAAATCATAAACCAGAAGATCTATGCCGTAAAATGCCAAAATAAATATAAGTTCTCGACTGTTTTGACATCATGAAATAAAATTAGGAAATTTTTACAATTTTACAGAGAGGGGAAAAAAACAACATAAAAATTAATCTTGAAACGCTTTTACTATGTAATAACAAAATGGGTAGATTGTTACGCATCGGACAGTCGATTACGTCATTTTAAGCATTATTACGTAATTTATCTTTCTTATAAATATATTAATCAGTAAAAGTCGTAAATAATATTTAATCTTTCCATCTTCAATATACTGGAAACTTATTTAATTAAAAATTACAATTTATTAAAATAAATAATCGACGGTGTTAATTTACCTGATTAAAAAAATAAATTAAATAATAAAGCAAAAGAAAATTTTTTTCTTTTGCAATTTAAAAAAAATTTTTTTTAACTTTTTTCCTTAATCAAATATAATAATTACCGAAAACATTCTGTAAATAATAATTAATTCGGCGTTAATTGTAGCACAGTAATGATTGCGCTTTCTTTCGTTGGAAATTATTTTATAAAATGCAAATTTTTGCATGCGCTTTTAAACTTACTCTTGATTAACGTCAATCTGAAAAATGTTTTTATAAATGTAATCGGACCGATTTAGACCAAGTGTCAAAACTTATTTTTTATCTTTATTTTCTTTCTTTGTGAAAGGTTAATGGGTCTGTCCAACCCCGGATAAAAATATGCGAATGGAACAATGATTAACGAAGATAGTCGCGTGTCACTATAGATATCGAACAGAATCTGGAATCGGATCAGGAAACGTTTCAGAAATTCTTATATCGATTTTCTTTTGGTCCGGAAGCTTTCTTGTCGGGAATGTCTCATAACCTCATTTTCAAAACATGACAGTTATCCAAGAAAATAAACAGTTGCGTTGCGAATGTGTTCCACCAAACGCCATTAACGTTGTTTACGAGTTTAAAGAGTTGAAAATGTATACGAAACTTTTACGAAAAGTGCCCGAGTTTTGATTGATATTCCATTCGATAATACTGCTATGCCCTTCGTTTTTTTCACTATTTAATCGCGTTGGGCACAGTTATCTTGTATTTGTTCACAGATAACTGAGCACCGATGTCCATCAGAATAATTATATAAGAGTGCCATAAGTAGGTATTAAATTATTTAATAGTATTTAGAAATTTGGATATTCTTCATATTAATTCAAAAAGAAGTGTAGATATTCATAAATAAAATTAATATTGTGGCAATATAAAATTTTCTACTATTCATAAATATATATATAAATAAATAAAAAATTTTACGAATTGTTTCTTTAATGGGAAGAGCGAAAATTTACGGTTTTCTCGCATTAAAAAAAAAAAAAAAAGCGATAATTCCAGAAATATTTTTTTGCATTTTTCGTACCAAAAATTTTGGGTTGTTTCCAGAAGGAACAAAAATAAGATAAAATTACGAATTCTCAGAGAAACGTTTAATAATAAAAACATTTGTTATTTCGCTTCTTTTTTTTCTTTTCCGTTTGGAGCATAAACAATGTCGACTTTATAAAAGACAAGCGGAAAATTTACATAAAATTGCTCTTACCTTGGCTTATTAGAATATATTAAGAATATCCGAAAGTTTTAAATTGTTTTCTATAAGAAGGGAATGACGGTGCTATCAAAATTCTTTAAAATTTCGGAAAAATTTGAAGAGGAGAACTTTTAAACGTTATTCGTGCGGAACAAATATTGATTCTTGATAATGACGCCATCAATATTGCATTAAAAATATAAAAATTCTTAGATAGATGGTTCTAGTATTCGAGAAGCGATCAATAATGGATCGAGAAAATCGAAAAATGATATCATTGAGCTCGGCTATCAATCTACAGAAATCAATTTTTATAAACAACTCGGATTGGTAAACAATGTTGACCCCCGAGATTCTTATTTTTATTTTTATTTTCCCCCTTTGAAATGATTTTTTGGCAACTTGGAGACGTCCAAAAATGTTAGTTGTCATGTGGCATTACTTCGAATTGTTTTTACGGATGAAATAAAATCCAAAGAAGTGGCAGTTTAGTTGTTTCCTTTATCATTAATGGCCTTAATAACATTTTATTGTCATCCTAACCTCTTTAAGAGATGATAAACAATGTTATTGCCAGATTTTTGCACTTTGTAACCGGTAAACGGATTTAAAAGTGAAGGTTTTTATACTATTTTTGATGATGTATTCTATCCAGAAAAATCGATATTGTAATCATAAAAGGTGTAGTAAATCAATGCTGTTATCGCATTAATTTTCCCCCCTTTTTTTCTTCTTCTTTTGTAACCTACTTTTTCCTTATAAGACTTGTAAGAACGCCATTTCTTTGTATCTTTCTAATAATTCTCCATCTGGAATGACAGCCAGCTTAAGCGACAGAAACCATTATCATTTTGAGATTTCTCAAAACAAATGCGTAAAGCGGATTTATGCAAATTAAAAAGATGGCGACAAAATATGGCTAATTTTCCATATTGCGTATCCACTTTAATTGTAAATTAAGCCATCAAACTGCGGACGTTTGCAAAATTCCAAATTTACTGGCTAATCCTTTGCCATGCAATTACATCAGGACTATAAACAAGGCTACAAACCATCCGGTTTGCCTATTACTTTACTCGTTTGTTTATGTCGGTTTTCGATTTGTATCGCCAGTTTTATTATACTTAAGAGGAACATTCGACTGATTTATTTATGAGAAGTTAGGGAACTTATTTCTCTTTTTTCCATTTTTACCTGATAAACTTTCTTGCTTTTAAACGTTAGCAAATATTGATCGCCATCCGAACAAAACTTTTATTAAAAAAATAAATCCCATTTTAATAAATCGGAGAAAAATTATATGTATATCTTATACGGAATCAAGTTTATGTTATAGAATGAAGTAATAACTTACTAACGATTTTCTACAGTGAAATTTTTAAATCTTATCGGGGGAAAAAAAAACTCGGTTTAGAATTTTGTCATTAATAATGGCACCGAAATCTAACATCGATTAAATAATAAAAAAAAGAGCTAAAAAGTTTTTAGAACCGATACAATGATAAATGATTAAGTTGGCCGCATATTTTGTGAAATATGATAAATTATTTTACACTAATATTTGTATATTTTATGGACTAAATGCCCTTTTAACTTTTATTAAGAATTAATGGAAGTACGGTCGGTTTACAACTCTGCCAGATCCAATTTTCGGAACAGTAGGCCTGCGGTGAAAATAGGTTGGTGACACTTATATATAAAATCTTGCCATTTACTTGGATAGTTTTGTGTGCAGCTGCAACGTCGAGTTAATAACAAAACCTTTTAACTGTAAGGAAAGTAATAGCTGCATTTCATATTACCGGGATCTGTTTACCGCATTCTCCTTTCATTCTGTTAAACGTACGTCCAACTTTTCTTTGACTGTAAATCTTACCATTTTTGTATAATAAATTCATTGCGATTTTTGAATTATTTTCCAGTGCAGTTAATAGTTTTATATTATATTTTACGCGCATTGAGATTGATTTATAAAAATTATACCTAACAAAAAATTAATAAAATATTATGATTTTCTTATGAAAACAAGCGGTTCCGGAAACGACTAATTGCTTAATTTCTATCAACTATTTTAAAATGATTAAAATGCCATTACAATCATCTTAAATAGTATGATCACCTCGTTAAATTTCATAAAAATCAATCAATTAGCACTAAAGTTATTAGGGGGCAAACCGCAACAGTTTGAACACACGCCATGTTTAAATAGCCAATAATATAGAATTAATTAATATATAATCAGGGTAAGTTTTTGATCTTTCCTGTTAAATTTCATAAAAATCCATTAATTAGTTGAAAAGATATTGATTAGCTCAGAAATCCGCCATTTTGAATGCTGTAGATCAGGGGTCGGCAACTTTTCAAGAAAAAATATTTTAAAGCGGGCCGCACGGTGTTGTTATAGACATCGGAAAACAAAAAATTCCTGGGGATAGGGTAAATATTCCAATGCGAATCCTAGTCTCGCTTCTTTGTGGACATTTGTCAACCGATCGTTTATCGCTGGTCGATGGTGATAGTAGCCGAATTCTCTCAATC
>WUQG02383337.1:0-17928 GCA_011317285.2 Androctonus mauritanicus | reverse complement strand
TGAAGATGGCCTTTTCAGCCATCTTCAGGTCTTGTTCTAGAATTCTAGAACAAGACCTGAAGATGGCTGAAAAGGCCGAAAAAGTTCGTCATTAAAATGTCGAGTGTTTTCCCATAACTGCATATTAGTGCTTTATTTTTATTTTTCTTAAGTATTAGAAAACGTTATGTATTTTTAAATACAGTATATGACCGACTTCTTATTTTTTAATTTTAATAATATAATTATTATAGAAAAGCAGCTATAATCAATGCTATTTTATGTAAATAAATAATATTAAAATACAAAAAAATATATTTGAAAAATTAATAAAAATCTACATAATACTGTTTAAAAGAAAATAAGATAATAAACAACACAGTCTAATAAATGAAGCGGAAAAATCGTGGGGTAGTAAAAATACTCATAAATAGTCAGCGCACTGTTTATTCGAATTTTTGCTATATCATATATTCATTCTTACAAATTCCATTCATATGTTGAATATTGCATTCACTCTAAATGCATAATAAACATATCCCAAATGCAACAACTTATTCTAGCCTGTGCTATAAATTATTGTACGTTTAGGAATTTTCCAAATAAATTTTTTAAACTGATTAAATCGTGGTTTACAGAATACCGCAAATATCTGCATACCATTACTACTTTTTAATTTATTCATTTATTAAAACAATTCACATTTATTATCGATTGCGTAACACACCGCATACAAAACGTAGTAACTAAAATTGATGGTAACGATTTTTTTCTGCCATCTTTCATTGTTACGGATATCGTTTGACAGTTGACACATTTGAAAACTGATACTCCAGCCATGAAATCTTGACAATAGAAATGACTAAATGGATTTTTCTATGGTCAATTGTAATAATTATTATTGTCCCGTTTCAGATATTTCCTTCGGATATCGACTGCACTTATCTCACTTCTCATAACCCAAGTGACTTGTAAGAATATTGCTTTTTGCTCTTTTTGTTGCGAGAATCTATTGCAACCGATGCATTTAATATAACCTCCAACAGTTATTGGAATAAATCTCTTGTTATAGTATTTACCTAATGATTATCAAAGGTAGTTAAATATTACAAACATGATACGTTTAACGCTATAAAATATGCGTAATTTTCTTTTTAAACGTTTAAAAAGTTTGAACGATCTTTTAATTCGATTTACGAAGAAAACTTCGAGTAACAACCTTGTAATAAATTAGGATTTTGTAAGAATTATTAAATTAACCAAAACATATTAAAATAATCCGTTCACAGTACACGCAATACCTTTTGTTTCTTTTTTTTTTACAAAGAATGCACGTAATTAACAAAAGAAGAGATTAAATTAAAGTCGAGAGAATGCAGTTAAAGCTTCATTTATATCGGAGGATTGAAAATAAGTTTCACTTATTTGATGCGAAGAGATCAATAGAGCCTTAAATTGCAATAAAGTTTAATTAAAACAGATACCGGTACTTACATTGAAACAAACAGATTGATCTAAACTGCTGAATTATCGCCGGAATAAGACGAAAAGTTTTAAAAATTAATTTTTGCAAGCCAAGCGCGATTTGTCGATACAACGTAAAATATTTTTGGAAAAGGAAAATGCTTTACGTAATTTATTCTTTGTTAATCTGGCTTATTTTACTGGTTACTTTTTGTAGTTTTTTTTTTTTATTCAACCGAATGTTTTAATTCTTCAAAACTGGCAATTTTGACAACAGGAAGACTCATCGCGTATCAGAAATAACAATAAAGTAAAGGAATCCATTAAAAATCTCCACCAATCAGACAACGCCGCCTGTCGGATTTCAACAAACTCACAAAAACGTTTATTCAGCATTTTAAAACAAAACAAGAAAACGCTTTTAAAATTCTGTTAATGTTTAAATATAAAATTTCAATAACTAAAATAATAATAAAATATATATATATTTATAAGTTCTAAACTTAGAAACAGTGAAACTACAATTTATTATTCACTTTAAGTCTCCACATTGATAGGCCTATATCATTTTATAGTGTTTTTAATTAAACAGAATTTAATAGTTTGTGCATCTTGCAATTAAAGATGAAAATTATTGATTATTATGTTATTGTTAAAAGTTATTATTGGTATATTAAATAGCAATTGAATCACCTAAAAGGCGTTTTAGTACCTTACAGGAAAAATAATTTCACTTTTAGATGAAGCTATAATATGTAACGTAAAGAAACCCACGAAGGAATTTATGTAACCATTTCGTTCCTGGAAGAAAAAACAAATACATTTTTGCCATATTTTAAAAGTAAATTATCTGGAAGCGAGTAATAAAACTCATAAGTGCTTTTAAGAAAATGATTTAATCGCATAAGTATCTTAATTCTCGGTTAAAGTTCTGCAAAATGTCTATTTTGTATCACTATTATACTTTTTTTTTTTTCCTCTCTTTCTTTCTATATATTCTTTTCATACAGATGTCACAATTGCTGTAGCATAATATGATGTATCGCAAGGTTCGCAACTATTGTTTCGACTATACCAAGGGGGGGGGAAATATAAGTAAACACAAAATAAATCGATTTAATAACCACTATCTATTGCCATTTTTTAAAAATCCAGAAAATTCATTATAAATGTTCTAAATTATTCTTATTATTATTTTTATTTGAACGCTTTAAAGATTTTCCACAACTCTGAAAAAATTTCCATTTTCCAGTTTTTATTCGTTCCATTACTCCAGAAAAATATTTCCATTATTTTAAAATATCAAAACAAAAAATGTAAAAATAAAATGAAAATTTATCGATAAGAAATATATATATATATATATATAATAAATTTTCTATTCGTATTAATAATTATCGAGATAATATAATAAATTATTAATAATATATTTAAATTATAGTGCATGTGGAATTTTAATATTTTTAATTTTCAAAAATTATTTTCTTATATATTGTACAGTTTTTCAGACGCTTTCAATCGAAATATTCTTTATCCGAAGGGGATCAATTTTTTTCCAGAGAAAAGTTTCTTATAAAACTTAGTCTCTCTTGTTTAAGAAAGTCACCCGAAGGATATGAAAAAAACTATAAGCCCCTTTAGGTAAAGATATTTTTTTATTGAAAGAATACTTACAAAACTACATAAGATGGAGGAAAAAAGGTTTAAATATTGTTAACGTTTGAGACATTATCTCATTAATCATTTCTAGAATAATAATCCATACTTTCACGGTATTAATCAACATTAACATTTTTAATGTAGTTCATTTTTGTAGTATTATTTTAAAAGATAAACCTACAAACGTTTAATTAATTAAACGTTTTAATTCTCGCGTTACATTTTTCGATAAAATTATTTCTTTTTTAAGTAAGTTATAGGAGCTTTAAAAAACATTTCAAATGTTCCGATACAGTACATCACATTCTAGTTTATGTAGTTAATTTCAATTAAAAAGAATTTTGTTAAGCACGTTATCGATTAAGGCCTATATGTTATGCAAATTCCAAATATCTATTAGTTAAATGGCCTTTACTGAATTTAAACACATTGCAATAAATCGAGTGTTTAAACAACATTAAACATCCCGTATAAATCTATGAGAACTCGCTGTTGATAATTAAATCGCTGTGTTTAGGTCAACGGTTAGAGATTCTCGGCATACTGAGCTGCAAACATGTTATATGACACACTGGGATGAAGATGCACAATATCAAATTCCACCTCGGTGGAAACAGGTAGTGGCAAAGTCACGTCGAATAGAGATGACCGCTCTATTGGACTGAACCAGTGAGCATCAATGGCCTAGCATGAGTAATGAAGCGCTAGGAGTCACAGAAAGGGATTGGTGTGCGAACAAAGTTACGTCGAGAACTGGGAGGCACAATCTTGAAAAACTGATTTGACGTTCACCTTTTCTTCTAGTAGATAACCAAGGCGTGAACCTCTTCTAAATTCTGTTTAGGTTTTGATATGTTTCCACCATTCGATAAGAACAGTTCGGTTTTAACAAACACAAAATATACCGCATTTAAACGACTTGTTGCTAGTTTTATGATGGTATATCGCTCTTTTTATTTTGTTCCAACTCTATCAATTGGTTTAATGACAGTTCCTTTTCACAGGACATTAGAAACTCAACGATATAAACTCATTATTGACTTTGAAGCACTCTCTGTTTCATTATTCTTGATGTACTTCTTCCAATTTCGATTACTATATTTCAAAGATAGATTCTCATTCAATTTATAACAATCAGTCTATATGCGATACAATAAGATCATCTATTGTATATATGAAGCATTCATTTTTACAGAATCATTTTCTTCCATCATTCTTTACGATAGATACTTATACATTGTTAGATCTAGATTTTCAGTCTATCTTTGCTATTTTTCCATCTTTCAGTCTTTCATTACTTCCTTTCAGACGCAATAATGTCTGAAAGGAAGTAATGAAGTAGAAACAAAGAAATATTTTTAATTTAATCTATTTTCCAATCATAACAGTTTCTAATAACTTGGATATTTTGAAATGCCTAGTCAAATTTATAGCATCCGATGTGGAATATACAGTAAAGAGGTTTCAATAAATTGTTTATTCGGTATTTTTTTTTTTTTTTTTAATCTACGATTTTGAACAAAATGGAATCCATTTAATTTAAGAAATCTTTTTTAACTTTTATCTAAATCAAATTTATTGTACTGTATATGAGATGATAAATTTTCTGCTTTATTGATTGTGTTGGAAGACCAAGAACATTCCCATTTCGAATAAAAATAGCTTTTTTTTTTAAAACTGTTTGCATAGAAATACAAAAAATTAAAATTTATCTCAAAATATAAGAATTTCGAATTTTCTCAGCTCTTAAGAATTTTCTCAGTTCCATAGTAATGATTAATAAACAGTTCCTGAAGTAATTAAAATCAGCTATTTTCCGAAAATGTTATTTATTTTCGAATGATTAAAGTTAAGAAATTAAAATATATGTTATCAAAATCATCTTCAATGGCATCTAAACTTTGTTGAATATCATTAAAATCTATTAAATAATTTTGTAGTTTTATTGTTAATATTATATTAATTTATACATTAAATTTATATAAAAAATAACCAAAGTATATTATCTTCTAAAAACTATATGAGCAAATGCAGATAAGCCATATGTTTCCTAAATTTTTATGATTTTTTTTTAATTATTATTGACAACAGATGGCGGTATTACGCTACATATACATTATTAATACTTAGCGCCATCTATTGTCAATAATATAAAATTTTGAGAAAAATTAAATATCATCCTATAGAATTAGCTGATCGGCAAAAGATTAAAGGATGCGATATCGAGGTGACTTTTAATAGCAGAACATCAACTCCAAATTTTATGAAAATCTGCTAATTCATTTAAAAGTAGAGCGACACATCTAGACATGATAGTGATCTTATAAGCCTCCCTCCCCTTCTAAAAAATATGCTGAAAATGCTTGAAAGGATAATAGTTTGCTCTCATTTTAAATTTTCTAAAGTTTCATATGTAATTTCATTTCAAATTAAAAAAATGACCATAAATAAACTAATTAATGTATATTTTAATTTTTCAAATAAATTTTCAATTTTTTAAATTGCATTTTTTGCATATGGGTGACTCTGGTTTGGTGGCATTGTATCAGTCTCAACCGTGATCTCAACTTAGCCATTATTACGGAGTTATGTTATTTAAGAAATGTACAAAATCTAAAAATACATTAGACAAAAAAAGCACTTCGTAATACCACTTATAGCATTCCGTTATATGCCTTGTAAGCAATTGCTATATGCAGAATATCGTTCGTTATAGACATTTTTCTTCCTTTCTACTCAATCCGAATTTTCAACACTTGTGTATATAGAATATTTAATGATAAAATTCAATAAAATATGAATTCGTGTAATGAGAAAGTATTATATAGTCCGACTGTATTCAAATTATCATCTTCTAAAAGCTATATTTTTAGGATCGCACAGGTGCCATCCTAAATTTTGATTAGCGTGTAAAATTTACATTGCATGAAATTTTTTTTTTGGAAGAATTTCGGAAATAGTCTATTGGTGACAAAACTTGTTTCTAGTTTTATGGCTTAAAATTTTAGTGATATCAAAAGTGGCAACTATATTTTTTTCGCTCTTGTGGACTGACTGCAAAAATTCATTTTGTTATTATTATTTGCTATTTTTAAAACAGATCATTTTTGCACGATAGTCAAAATTCTGAATTTTTAATCATTTGTCGGAATAAAATGGACTGCCAATGGTTTTTGAAACGCATCATGTACATTGTGAATTATTATTCAAAAATACAAGTTAACGATTTTTCCGAACGTATGATTGATGTTTGAGCCCATATTGGTGGAATGTTTTGGTAAAAGATACGAACTACCGGTTGGGGTAGAGCGCACTTATGCTCTACTAATGATTAAAAGTTGTAAATTTTGATTTATAGTTTCCACATGATTATCAATGTGACTGAAATACTTTTGCGAAAATTGAACTTTTTTTTTTTTAATTTGGTTCGTTTCTCTTTCGTAATATCCAAAATAATAATTCTTTATAGATCAAAACAGGGAAAAAGCCTTTTATGGATAAAATCTTTCTATAGAAACTATTTTAGACCACACTTACAGCTATATGACGCCAGGTGAAAGAACACAACAGCTGCTTGGAAGGAGAAACTTGTCACTAGTCTTTCAATTCGGGCGAGTTTTCGGCGAGAAACTATTTGAAGTCAAAATACGCCAAATATTGTATATATTCACGTATTGTGTGATAAGTTTTAGTCTCCATTTTTTGAAACTTACGTTTTTAAACTTTTGCCAATTAATCAAATCAGCCATTAAATATTCAAAAGTATGTTACGTATATATAGGTTGAGAACCACTAATATAGATCATGGCTTCATGATATAGATTTAGTGCATAAGAATCGCTTCCTAATACGAGCAGAAACCGCCCCTTAGTAATTTCCCTGATTGGAAAGGGGCGTAAAAAATGCAAAAAATAAACTGAGCAGAATAAATCAACAAACATTATTAAAAAAAAGAAATTACATTATTAAAATTTATTAATTTTATAAAACTATAACATTAATAAAGATAGCTAATCAACTTTAAAACGATTCAACACACTTTTGAAAAGTACGATTAGCGAAATTAAGGATAACGAATAACTGATAATGAAGAATATATTAATAAATTTTAAGTTGAATGAATTTATAAAATTTCTTAAACTGTATAAAATTAGATGATTGATATTGGCATCATTTTGAACACACTTTTTTTTTTATTTGCATGAAAATCATATATTTGATCTTAACTTCAGTTATTCTACTTTTTTCTCGGATGAAATGCATCATTTTATTTTAATATTCGGCATCATTAGAATTTTAAAAATCTAATAGTTGGTCACTTTTTATTTTTCCCAATAAAAGCCAGATGTTATAAATTTCGGAAACCAAAAATTATTCTTTCAGATTACACTTTTAGTATTTTTAGCTCAATAGAAAGCATTCGTATCGATTTTTTTTTGATTCATTCTCCTTCCAGATTGTTTCTTTTTCCATCTTCCTCTCATCAATGTCTTAATACTACTGATCTGTTAGGTGTGTGCTCGGATTCCATAACTAAGTCCTAATGTCATTATTCCCATCACTTACCATCTAATCTAATATCAAAGGAATTAATTTTGGTAAAGACGTCTGAAACCACGCTTGAAAAACAATTACATCTAGGTATTGACCTATAGATTAAAAAATATATATAACAAAATAAGACTTAACGTATATTAAAAGTGCAATTTTCAATCGAAGTATATTACTAATCTTTCGAAATTCTCGAATTTCAAGAAATTCTAAAGGTTAACTTGTATATACCATATACTGTAATCAAAATCAAATGATTGCTTCTCTAGTTTAAAATACCATAAGAAATGTCAGTAGTCAGTATTTCCCAATGGAAAAACGGGTCAATAGCGAACTCGCATTAAGAACTCCCAATGTTCAATTTAAGCGAAAATAGCTTGAAAGTGCTTTTTATATTAATCATCCATGGAGGATTTAAGAACAAAATTGTTCAAGTTTACACACTATATTTTCGCATTACAAGAAATCAATAACAACAATGTGCCTGTGCACATCGGTTCTGGAGAATAACCTCAAAACTATAAATGCAGTCATAAAATCCAGACGGACACCTCAACCCTAAGGCGACATAAACGATAATATTTTTACCAATTTCATTGTTTTTATCCCATGTGTCATCGGAAGTGAACCTGCTAAATATTTATCAATTATAAACTTGTAGTAATATAGCATTATACTGAGAAATGTGATTTTTGGTTTTTAGCAATTTTATTCTTTTACTTGTACCTTATAAATTTAACATTTCTTTTCGCTAAGTAAAAATTTTCTGTATAAAATTTCACTTAAAATTGGATATCCACTTTTATTCTTAAAATTTTTTTTTTACTAATTTTTTTGATAAAACTGACAGCTAATTTTTTTTCTGTAGTTTCGTTTTAGCAATTTTCACTTCTGATTGCAAATAGTTTTATTCAAAATTTATAACATTATTTTAAATGAGAACCAACTTAAGAATATAAAAATGCGTTTAAAAGGGTTAAATTTTTCTGAGTTAAACAAAATATTGCTATATCAATAAATATAATTTTTTAATCAATCATTTCTAAATGTTTTATTATTATTATTATTATTATACAATTTTAAGTGTTATATACAGAATAATTTTTCAATATATATAGCAACTTATAATAATAATTCAGAAGATAAAACTTTACTATCTAATAAGTCTTAAAAAAATTAATTTTGTTTAGATATCTTTCAGAATTTGGTCTCTTAATAACAATATAATCTTACTCAATATATTTGTTTTCTATGAAATATTTTTGTTACTGGAAACAGTTTTTCATGAGGTTTTCTATTAAAATAAGCTAATAAATATTTTCTTAGGATATTAATTATTGAAAAACTTTTATTATATGTTATATGTATATTATTTGAAGTACTTTGAAGAACAACTATATTTTAATTATTAAATAATTTTTTGATTTCTATCAAAATTTGAAAGTATTTTCAGTTTTATAATCAAATTTGAACATTTTTTATCTTTAAAGAACTAAAATTTGCCTTTAATAGCTTATATATATCGCTTTATTTTTTGCAAACTAAATTCAAATCTACATTTACAATATTCTTTAACATATCAATAAATGCTATCCTTTGATAGTAAGATCCAATATTTCAAAATCTAATTCTAAAATTTTGTTTATGAAAAGAAAAAATTTCTGCTTCCATATTTAGCTTCTACTCTAGGATAATCATCTGGTAAACCAGGAACAGGATCATCGTATTCTTTAATATTTTTTGGAGGTGGTTTTGGCCGTGTAGTTTCGTGTGCATAAGTTCTTGAAAGAAATCCTAATTCAGGTCTTGGAATATTCAGTTTTTCAAGCATGCACATATCAAATCCAGCTTGGGTTTTCCTGCACCTAGAAGTATATAAATACAATACTGTAGCAAATTTTAATTTAATAAACAATAATAAGTTTATCAAAGATTAATTTCTTTTATAACCCAAACAAGTTTAAGACAGTTTTCATATTATTTACAGATCTGAAAAATTATCTGCAAAGACAAAATTTTTTTTGCTTACGATATTTAAAGCATAAAAATTTTTATTTTCTGAAATTTAAAATCCAAAGAATGTGCATTTATTTCCCAATGTCTTGAGATGAAAGAACAATTTCTATTTCTGGAGTATATCCTACACTTTTAAATATTTCATATTAAGTTATGTATGTCTCTCAAGTCTTGTGCATAGTTTTATTTGTTTCATCATTTAGAGTAATGAGACAGCATATGCTATGACAAAACTTTAAGAACACATTTAAAAATTACAGATCAGAATGACTACAATATAAATTTTGTTATAAATCCATAAAAATAATTATTCAATAAATATCTATTCATAAATATTAAAAATACTTTTTGTTCAAATTTAACTTCTTAGATAACAATGACTGAATATTTCTTTTTAATCTACTTTCTAAAGAAAAAAGAGAAGATTGGGAAAATATCTATCCTATAAAGATTGGGAAAATATCTGCATTCCCCACTAACTTTTGAACTAATTAGCAGATTTTCACAAAATTCAGTAGAGATGTTTGGCCATTAAAGGACTAACACCACATCCTTTAATCCTATAGAATGACTAATCCTGCAGGATGGGAATTTCATTTTTATCACAATTTTAGTTTACATCATTATCAATAGATGATGTTAAGTGTTAGTAATATAGAGATAATATATGGATTAACTGATTTCTTAACATAATACCATGTATTTTAATATACATCAATGACAGCATAGTCCTATTGTGACCTCCTCATGATGTAATAATGGATGATGCTACAAAATATTACTAATTCATAACATCATGATGATGAAATCACTGCAGCATCTATGCTGTTTAAATTAACATTAAAATTGGATACACAAAACCAATGGACTCCAAATACTAAATAAATGACAATTTCGGAAAATAAGCAATTTTACTTCATTCTGAATTTGTTATATTTATAGAATATTTTGCAATGCATGCACCAGAACAATGCTATTTGTAGTTTTTGCTACTTTTGAATATATTTCATTTATATTGATTTTTATGTTTCAAAAAATTATTCAATTACTAATCTACTAAATAGTCAAATATTTAAATTAATAAATTATACAGACAGCTATCTTGAGAGAAAAATTGTATTAAGATTTATGCGAGATCATATAATTTTATATTATTCCTGATGAATTATTTATGTACAGATCTCTAATTTATAAGAATTCATACATATGGCAACTGTCATTAATTGCTTTGCTTTAGTGGTTACATTATTGCACAAAGCTTCTTTAGTCAGCTATTTCATATTAATTTAAGAATATTTCCAGTAACGTTTACAATGATATTTCATGATATAAGGAAATTCACTTTAAAAAAGCATTTGTATAGAGAACTCTAAGTATATATTTTCAGGAAAATGCCTGAAAAGATGTATTTACCAATATTTAGACAATATAAAAGTATTAGGAATAAAATAGATCATTTCTATACTCAGTTTAAAATTGCCAGAAAAATTATTTTTTACCTCTTCTTCTTCTAATTAAACTTTTAAGTAAATCTAGAAAACAAATTCTAGAATACAATGCAAACAGAACTAATTGAAATTTCATTCCTCATTGTATCTGCATACAATTTTATTTAATAGCTATTCATAATGCTTATTTTTGCTAATGATTATTGGACATGAATATAACTATGATACTCTCACCACTTTTATTTTTGCCTTATATTTTAATTGTATCCATATGAAGTATTGACTGAACAGATTTCAGTTCTCATCACTGAAGAAAAAATAGTGATTGCTCAATACTAACTTTTTTTTAAATTTATAAAAAATTCAAAATTTTAGTAGTTAGAGAACCTAACTTCATTTATAATTTTAGATACATATTATAGTTTGTGTGACAACACTTATGCTATCATGAAATTAGCATCCTGGCTAATAAAAAAAATTTTAATTTAAATAAATTTATTGACATCACTGATTATAAATTGATAATGAACCATGCAGAAATATCATCATCATATAATTCAAAATATTTGATACTCATTAGCTTTTTTATGCTCAACTTTAACATTGATTTAACCAATGAAAAACCACTATAATCTGTTATGGCATTACCTCTGCCATGACACCATCCATTATTATGTCATCAGTACTTCATCTGTTATCATAACACAATGACATCATACCAGTGTGGCTGTGATTTTAATCTGAATTCAAACAAAACTCTGGAAGATTTAAATAAATACGGGTAGTCCTCAATGCCAATTCGTATTTGCAACAGTGATGAAATCAGTAAATTCTATGATTGGCAATGAATGCAATTCCACAAGTTTGAAGTCCCTGACCTAATTGTCTGATATGTTCAGTTTTGTGCCTGGTTCTTATAATTTTGTGTTCTTTATTAAGATAATGTATATGTTCTAGTAAATATCAATAGTGAAAAATCTATAAATTTTGGGCATTTACAACTTACAACAGGGGATTCAAAACTGAAACCTCTTATAAATTGAAGACTATCTGTATTTTCATTGTAATCTCAAAATTCTACCATCCACTTGGGTGAGCTTGACCCAAAGTAGATTATCTGTAAGGTTAAGGAAAATCACTACATGAAGTTTGGTCCTTTCAGGTCAAACGATGTGAGAATCTATCCAGAAGAGAAACATATTTTGGCATTTTATTTATATATATAGACAATGCAAACATTGTTTATATAGATACCTATGTGAAATACTATTTTGGGTTTCAATCATTTGACTTATGTCTAAAAATTAGGAACATAAGTTGGTCCTCCTCCTATACATATCTTATTTACTTTATAAAATTGCTATACAAGGTGGTCCAAAAGTAGGTGGACAGTATGTGGAATAGGTTTATGTATCGGATATATTATTACAATTGTGTTTATAGTCGAAAACCAAGAAGTGTCGGAGATTTGAAAAATTACATAAGAGATGCATTTCAAGAAATTAATACCCAAAGAGACTTGTACAATAATGTTTGTCGAAGCATAAGAGGCAAACTTCAAAGCTGTGTAAATTGTGATGGAAAACAATTTGAGCACCTGCATTGATAAAATTTAAGAGCTTTTGTATTGTTCACACTAAAATTTAATTGTCAATGTAATAATTGTGTTAGTAAATATAATTGTATGTATATGTAATCTCAAAATAAATGCTATCATTTACTGTCCACCTACTTTTGGACCACCTTGTATTTACCATTTTTTTATTTTGTGAATTATTCCAGATTTATCCTCTCTGCTTGTAAATACATAAACACACTATTTAATTGTAAGATTTAGCTTAAACTTTTCAACTGATTTTATTGTCATAATATTCTAGTCTAAAAATGTACAACAACAACTTTTTTCAATTAATATAATTAAAAAATAAATCTACTTGCTTTTCAAGCATCATATCAGAGCTACTCCACTCTAAACAATGAGCATATTTTTCAAAAGAATCCCGGCAATTTTCCTTTACTTTCTGAAAAAATTCTAGAGCACATGCTGTCACTATACGACCTTCATTTAAGCATTTTCTTGGATCTTTCTCTTCTGCACGACACAGCATAAATTCCTACATTTAAATTTAATTTTTATTATATTTTAATGCACAGAATTATTATAAACTCCTTATGAAACTAATTATTTAAAAAATAAATTTTAAGAAAATAAATTTCATTCTAAAAATACATACCATTTTAACATATGTAAACAAGCAATATTAAAAAATCTGATATTTGACACATTTTTCTTCTTTACAAAAGTGTGTTCATCATTTTTCTTTACTATCATAGATATTCCATTCAAGATCACTGTAGGTATCACTTAATCAATTCATAAGTACTATTTTATGAAATTGTAGTTTGCTAATTATAATTCTTTCTGGGATTTTGTTTTACATAGTATGTATTTTTGAAAGTTGAATTAAAAAAACAGTACATTATAAATGCAGTACTATGCTTCATGTTATATTATTATTAAGTGAAAAAAATGTGCACTCAACAAGTTATGCAAATCAGGAAGTGGCAGAAGAATGCTATTTCATATTTTTATGCCATTTAAAAAATTTCTTAAAGGAAACTTATATAAAAACTAAATTGATGTAAATGAAATATGCTTATAAGTGTATATATAAATAATTTTATACTATATAAAAAAGTAATAATTGTCAACAAGAAACAGTAATGATAATCCAATAGATAAGATGGCTGACACAATTTTGAATTCAGTTCCATACCTCGAGGTATTTTAGGACAGGTCAAGCCTGACCTATTCAATCTCATCTTTTACTTAACTGTCTATCATTATTATGAGTGTCAACCTATGGTGAGTGTTAGAATGCCCCAATGCTTAATAAAAAAAAAGGTGACAATTCTTTATAAAAAAATGTCAACCACATTGGGATTCAATATTTCTTTTTAATTGGATTTTTTTTTATTCAACAATATTACCTGAAATGTCTGCAACAAAATAACAATATCCAGAACCAATACCAGGTCCTTTAGACCTGGGAGTGGATCTGGGTAAGTGAATTCAATACAAGCCTAGAAAGTCCTAAACTGAATTCAGATCCTATGTATTGGAAAATTTTTTTAATCATCTAGTGTAGGCATCAAACTCTCTACTATAAAGTCATGTTGACTAGCAGATGTGAGAAGTTCATAGTTTGGTCTGGAATGGATTTTATTACATAATAATCAGTCAATAATTGTGAAGTGGAATTTAAAAAATTATTTTTGCTAGAAACTTGAGCATAAGTGGAATATAATTTATATATTTTAATTTTATTTTTAGATTATTTATTTATTTTTACTTATGCAAACTATTGACAGACATAAGATGAATATTTCCCTCATTATAAAAAAAAATTAAATAAAACTTAGCATTTATTCAACATTACCATACTGTATTATTTTTAAAAATATACAAAAAAGTTTTGAATATTCCGAGTTTTGATTATAGAAAATTCTAATCTCAATTTATAGCATTGAAATCATGTTATAATAACTAATAACCTGCAATATTCTGCACATTTATTGGTCATAAGCTGAATATTTGTGTTAAAAAGAATCAAGTTTATATATTCTACAGAAAGGAATATTCTGTACTTCCATAGAGAAAAACTGTGCCAGATAAATTTTGATGAACTTTATACAAATACTAAGTATAATGTTCATTATCACTTCCCCATAAAACTGATAGGTAAATACTAATTGAAAATGTTAAAAAAACATTTTGAAAACCTTATAACATAAATTGATAACATATATATCAAGTTTGATCAGTATCTAAGTTGATTTTGATAGCATCAGCAAGCAAGGATAATTAAAATGTTCTTAACATAGTCTAAAGAGAATAGTTTGATGCCTATGTCCCATTAATTAATAATTTGAATTAGTATATTTTCATGATATTTGATAGAAATATTCTGCATTTAAGGTAACCTTGATGCTGCAATCATTTAATAATTTATTTTCAACTATTTTAAATGATGGATATTGAAACTTCAATATTTTCTAATAACTATGGAATCATTTATTAGAAAATATTAGTAAATTTTTTTGTTATTCAATTTATATTTCACCATTGAAAATGATTTGATGACATACTTTAATCTCATCTTTAATTATTCAAAAATAAAAAGTCCGATTTAGAAGTTGTCATTTATTACTATTTTCATTGTACTGTATTTGGGATTGCTATCTGATCTCTTCAAATATTTTCAAACTGTTGCTATTATATAAGAAGTAAAAAATAGTTTTGGTAGAAATCTTAAAGTTTATAAAAATAATTTAAAATCTTAAAAAATAATGCTTTTAAATTTTTTAAAGACCTGAATTAAGTTAAAAATGCACAAATAGAAACTTGCTATCATGATATTTATTATTGCATAACGTTTTATTATAAAATATACATATATTATTATGTTATAATACTTTAAAGATTTTTATAATTTTCAACTATAGTATGGCATTACTAACTTTTCAGAAAAATCATAACATATAACCATACTTACTCATTGTCCTGAACACATACATAAAGTTTTGTCAAAATCAACTTAGTAGTAGATTCTCTATAGAAGTATGAAATACTCCTTTATATGATTGAAATATATAAAAAATGCTGTAATGTCACATGATTATTTTGTATCACTATCTTGGTATGATACAAATTTATAAAGAACAGTGATAAAGTTGCTCATTAAATGTTTGAGTGGATAAAAGCATAAATAACTTGTATAGGACTGCTATATATTGCTTATTTTGATGAATTGCATATTTTCTATCTAAATGCTATAAATACTGAGGCACAGATGTCTATACTCTTACTAATGATTGTGTGCAGTTCTCTTTTTTCTTGCAATACCGTAATTAAATACTTCAATCACCCAATAATATTAATAAACAGTTATAAGCAACAAATGCTAAAACCGGCAAGATCGTAATTTATCTTATATATGGTAATAAAAGTACTGCAAATTCTTGACTGGACAATGTTTGTGATAAAGGAATACTGTGAAAAAATATAACTACTAAGTTTTCTTAGGTATTAATTTAAATCTGTAAATAGCAACGATTTATACATCGAGGTAAATAGTCAAATAAACTCTCAATCTATAATACTTTTACCATTCAGTAGGCATAGACTGGAAATAAAGTATAATCTTTTTGATAAAAATTCATCAAATTTCAATTATTAATTAACAAGCAATACTATTATAACAGTAATTTATTGTAACCATAAAAATTGAAATTTGTTATCTTACTCTATTCTTCCTATCGCAATATGTACCATAATGATAAGCACCCGCTTTTAAAGCAGGTGTAGATATATTAACTTCTTGGACAGTTAATTCATTCTCATCAGGTAAATAAAAGTCTTCTTCGAAGGGCATTTCACTCTCACCTGTTTACCACTTTAGAATGGTATCTAATAGCAAAGCGACATCTCATGGATAAAGTAAAAATAAAATAACGATGTGGAATTTTAAAATATAAATTTGTTAATTTATACATTTTTTATTATTTATAGTTATTAATTACTATATAAAAGTTCTGATTTCATTAAAAATAAATTTATTTTTATTTAATTAATATAATATTTAAATTTATAAATATATTATAATGAAAATTATATCGCGCTGCAATAATGATAAATCATAAATACAATATATTTATTTTCAACTTTTTCAAATGATGGATATTGAAACTTCAAATTTTCTAATAACAACTATGGAACCATTGTAATATATACTATATATTATATAGTACTGTATTTTAATAAAAATATTTAAAAATATACATTTATAATTTAAAATTGAACCGTGTTTATAATACGGGTTCAATTTCATATTACTCACTCACTTCATTCACTATATGTTACGGATATTCGAAGAGTCTGGAACTAATGATAAAAAGGATTTTTCTTTACAGCTGAAAATTAGCATTAACACTAGATAAAAGTCATTCTTAATTAGTCATTTAGACAATTCTTAGCGGTCTTTCCTAATGTTCTGATTGTAAATAAGGAGCAAGCACATGTAATGTATTTCTTATGTATGATAACACTGGTTTTTTTTTTAATTTAACATTTTCAAGAAATTAGAATTAATTCCCCCCGTAATAAGCGGTTCGGCGAATCCGATAAATTTTGCCCACCGATTCGCAAGCGGTCCGAATCGGTGAGAAAAATTTATCGGATTCACCGAACCGCTTATTATGGAGGAAAAATAAAAACTAAATTCTTGCGAGCCTAACTAAAACCAACAAAGGAACCTAGAAAAATTTAAAAAGAAGAAAGAAAAGAAAGTTTAGGATTAGAAAGTTAGAAAGAAAGTTTAGGATTTTCCTATTTTGTCTACACAATTTTTTAAAATATCTATATTTATCAAGGCCATTAGATGAAAGCGGAATTTTCAGGAAATGACTGAAGGCCAATTATTCACTCACACTCTTTTATTCATTTCTGTATAGGCCATAGACATCATTATTACTTTGGTGAATGTATATCACATAGAACCATAGAGATATACAGTATATTATACGGCTGCCCCACGGAAAAACGCAGTATCTGCGAAAAATGTAAACATGGTCAAAATGCGACTTTTATAAAAAAAAATGCATGACTTTATACGTAAATAATGAAAAAAGAAAGTTTAGTTTACATGATATAATCTGTAATAATTTAGTTAACACATGATGTCGCTGATTACGCATGCGCATTGATAATAACTATATAATTACACATTTATGCAGATACTGCGTTTTGCTA
>WUQG02383226.1:0-17315 GCA_011317285.2 Androctonus mauritanicus | reverse complement strand
GTAAGATGACTAATTGTAACTTTTTAAAATTAATTATAAATCATGACCTGATTGTTATTTCAAAATTTTTGATAGAGTCATATATGCAAAACCCTTGTGAGTTTAAGTACGAAATATTCAAATTTAATATGAGTTTTAGAGTCAGAAAGAAAAAGTTTGTCAACATCCCCCGATTCACTCTAATATTCTCTTCTAAATGTAATATTAATGTAAAATAAATAAATTAATATTAAATAAATTAATATTTATTTATTTTACATTAATTCATAAATTTACGGTAATTATTTTTTATCTGAATGCTTAATTAGTTGTGAATAACACAATTAAAATTATCATTATAAGAAAATGAACTACATTGAGATAAGCATTTTAATACAGAATAAGAGTAACTGGTGAAAACTTGAATATTTATTCCGATTGATCTGTAAGTTCAATCGAATTTGTTTCATAAAATGGATAGACAATAAACGAATGATATTGTTCATTTTTAATAAATGAATCACCAATACAGATTTATTCTATCAATAAATACAGGGTGTCCCAAAAGTTACCGTCTATCTCGAAAACTAATGGAAATACAATAAAACGGGATTAAGACAATAAAATAGCTTTATTTCAAAGTAGGTATCACACAAAAGTAAGAATGTTCGGTGAGCACTCTCCACATGGTCACCGTCGGTATCTCTATAGAGTTCAAAGCGATGCAACGTTGACCATAGAAAGAACGAGTGTATGTAGTCATATGCAAGATAAAATGCACGAAATGCACGGAAAATAGAATTTTAAGAAGAATTTTCATAAGGAAGGTCCAACAGACAAGGAAATCCGTGAATTAGAGATGAAATTTCAACGAACGCTACATGGCTTTGAGTCGCCATATGTAAACTGCTCTCGAACATCCCTACTTTTGTGTTTTACTTACTTTGAAATAAAGCTATTTTATTGTCTTAACCCCGTTTTTCTGTACTCCTATTAGTTTTCGAAATAGATAGTAACTTTTGGGACACCATGTATTTGACCGATCATTATTAAAATGGTTCAATCTACCCATTATGATTATCATTTATGATAATTTAAAGATAAAATGAATTAACGAATTAAACGACTCCCACAATTACCATGAAAAGATGAAAAGATTCATTGGATTAAATTTAATCCGTATATAAAATCGAATAGAATTCGTAACTTTTTTATCAATATTTTATCTTCTTAGAGGTAAATGGGAAATGAAACCATTCTTTCTGATCATATTTTATAGATTACTGGGAGGATTATTATTTGACCTTCACTTCGCGTGACCTTATTTTAGAAAAGTTATTAGGCATCTAAACAGACAACTGAATAGACTAAATAATATTATGTTAAGATATAAAACAGACTATTGAACAGAAAATTTATATCTTATAATATTTGAATTTTTATGTTATAAATCTATAAGATTTTATAATTAATTAAGTATAATTTAATTAATTATAAAATCCTAATTAATTAATTTCACCTGCAACGAAATACGACAGATAATTAATTTGATATGCAATATATGCCAATTATTTTCGATAATATAAGATTATGAACTTTGTTATGATCGGAAAAAAACCGATCAGCTGCGAGTTCCTCGAAAGAAATAAATTCATTAAGAAAAATTTAATAATATATTTTGAATTTGTACTTAATTATATCTTATTCGAACATTTTATTAAATATCATCAACTTCATTGTCAAAAACATAAGGATTTGTATTCACGATAAAATATATACGGTTAGCCTTCGTATAACGCGGATGTTAAGTTCTACAAAAGTGTCGCGTTATACGAGGGTTTACAGTACTGTGTTTGGATTTCGCTATTCTGATGACTTAAAATATGTGAACCAGAGATCCTTATAATCTTACTTAAGAATTATTTTATTCTTATAAACAATCAATATTCAGGCAAATCATGGAAAGTTAAGTTATTTTTGTCAACATTTTGTTTTCCTAAATAAGATTACCGTTTCTTCATTATTTATAAATATTTAATAGGAAAATAATTATATTATTGATAAAGAAGTATTAAATTTCTTTTTTATTTTTTGCCAATTAAAAATTTTATTTTAAAGAATATCAGTTTTTTAATATAAAAGATGGTGGGAAACACGTCTTTCAATTTACATTAAATATTTTACTCAAATTACTCTAAAATTAATATTACGCACGAAAAGACTTTTGCATAATTAGATAGTATAATACAGCAATTTTAATAAATATTTTAATTATGTTTTATTATTATTTATATAACTTTTTTTGAAATTATCATTTCTGTATAATACTAAAAAATTATTAACATAGTTTTACTACTTAGAACCATCATATTAAGTGATTAATCAGTTAATTTATATACAGGAATTTTGTTTCAAGCGAATTATGATAATTTATTCTGTAGAACTAACCTTACAATAAATCTGGTTGCAACATAAAAACCATTTAAGTTTATTGGCTTCTAGTTTTACAGACATTAGAACAAAAAAAAATTTTACTACTCGTCTGAAATCTAGTATTTGACGTCACTCGAGGCTATGCTATCGTAGCGCGTATTATACAAGTTATTCTACTTTAGAAGAAGTATCCATGTGCGACGGTGGTATAGAGGTTAGCATAGCTGCCTTCCAAGCAGTTGACCCGGGTTCGATTCCCGGCCGTCGCATTTTTTATTTTTTTTTTTATATTTTATTTTTTTTTTAATATTAAAAAGATTCCAGTAATACGTTTTTAAGAAAACAGAATGCTGTATAAATAATAAAGTTAATTTGATTTTGTTTTCTTTTTTTGACCGCATTTATAAGTAATAGAAGAGTAATAAATATTTTTTTATGATTTGGTTTGCTCTAGGATTTTCCATCTGACAATAAGTAATACTTTAAAAATGAAAAGTGGGAAAGATAAATAATATAGCATAAAAATATTTCTGGATAATGCTTCTATTTAAAGCTTTTTAACTGCATAGTTGAGCAATGGAAACAGTTAACTTATAGGATAGTAGTGTTGGGAAACATCACTCAGATGAATTGAATTAGGTTGAAGAATACAGGTTAACTTAGCTTAGTTGACATCATGCTGTTAGTAAGATTAATATTCCATACATTTGTGGATTTGGGATTGAAAAACCTACAAACCGCAATATAATTCGATAAATAACTAAAAACTAAAACTAAAAAGAACAACTGGTTACTATC
The DNA here is from genome assembly GCA_011317285.2 of Androctonus mauritanicus. Classification (NCBI taxonomy): domain Eukaryota; kingdom Metazoa; phylum Arthropoda; class Arachnida; order Scorpiones; family Buthidae; genus Androctonus; species Androctonus mauritanicus. The sequence continues at coordinate 14,105 of WUQG02383226.1, read as the reverse complement.
ACTTAAATTTTCATATGATGAAAATTTAAGTGATAGTAACCAGTTGTTCTTTTTAGTTTTAGTTTTTAGTTATTAGTTAGTTTTAGTTTTTAGTTATTAGTTGTTCTTTTTATTTTTAGTTTTTAGTTTTTAGTTTTAGTTTTTAGTTTTAGTTTTTAGTTTTAGTTATAGTAACCAGTTTTTTTGTTATCACTTAAATTTTCATATGATGAAAATTTAAGTGATAACAAAAAAACTAACAAATTATCAATTGAAATAATCGTCATCCCATTTCCTCATAGACAGTAATACTTTTACAAACAAAACGTGTATTACAACATACTGTATTAATAAAAATTCTATAATAATAAATCGTTTAAAATATAAATAAAATACAAAAATCGATATTTAATAATATGTCTGAACAAAACCGGAAATAACTAGGCACAATAAATAATTATTTTCATCAGAATAATTTAATTCTTAACTATTTCAAAGGAAAAGTCTGTAAATATTTCGCGAATTAATCTGATGCTAAATCAACTATTTTAGTTAAAAGCACATCTTAGAAAGAGGTGTTTTTATTTGTTTTTTCTTCACGTTTGAGGAAGTCGACGAGATTTTTGAAGATAAGAGCAATGATAAATGATCTGCTATTCATCACTAAAACATTTTTGAAACATACTTCAAGCATATTTGAAATTTAAATTTATGCATCGCCTAAAATATATTTTAAAAAACTTTTAAGAATTTATATTATTTGAATTATATTATTACATTAATTTTAAATAAGTTAGTATATATAATATTTTAAAAAACATTATCCTTTTACAAAGAAACAGCCTGTTATCTTTATAAAAGAGGCTGTAAATTTAACTATTCCTTATCACTGGTTACAGAATGATGAAATCAGTAGGAATATATATATATCTAAATGAAAAATAGGGGTGTGGGCGATATATTATTTTCCAGGAAAGTTATAGAGGAAACGGAGAAGTGATGAATGCGAAAAGACTAATCCATATATCTAGTGTCTACAGAATGAGATTAAAACGTGAAAACCAACAGCAGAACAGCAATTAATGCTGTTCATGACCGGTTAAGCACGTCATCTCCATATTGTCCTAAACCTTTTTTAATTTTTAAGGGGTTTTATTATTTTATTTAAAGAATTGACCGAGAAGTAAACTAATCAAAATCGCTTTTTAAATTTTACTTAAAAGGAAAATCATTTTAGACTTTAAAATTATGAAATTTGGCAGTGGCGGATTTATAGAGTTGCATAGTGAGCATTGAAGTAAGGTCCTAGATTCTAAGCAAATAGACACGCAAAATGTTTATACTGTGATGGCCGGATAGCCGAGTGGTAACGCTGTCGATGTGCCACGCAGGAGGACCCGGGTTCACGTCCCGCATGTAGTAACGCCTGAAAAATTTTTCAGGAGGCTATGCCCGTCCTTCACCATCCTGCCCCTCCACGATGTGGGTGCATCCTGTGGTTGGAAGTGAGTCGACCCCTTAATAATCTCTGTGATTGGAAAGGGGCGTAAAGAATAAAAAAAAATGTTTACACAGTATCAATTTTGTTCTTTTATGATATAAAATTTCAATTTTGTTCCTGTGTAAGACTCTAGGCAATACTACTATCAATATTGACAAGTGAGTGTTTTTTTATTTGGACTCTGATTCTTCAGTTATTTTATTTGCTTTCAGGATGATATTCAAGAACAATGAATCAGTATAAAAACAAATGACTATCTGTATTAATTTTTTCTTCACGAAGTGATGATGGTCCAAGTGGGAATATCTATAAACAAAGAGAATTGGACATTAACAGGACCGAGAAATATGTGGATCCACCGCTAAGGAAAAGAAAAGGGATGGATTATGCGAGTATATACACAAGACAATAAAATAAATTATATATTATATTATATGAAATTATAATTTAAAGTATTTATTAGTATATTTACTATATTTCGTACTTGTGGCTTTCAAGATTAAAGCAGCGAATCAGATTTGCGGTATCGTAAGAGAAAAAGCGTTACAAGCATAGGATGGCTCTAATTTTTTTTAATCTAAATAACAAGGAAATAGATGACATTAGTTCCTAATATCGCCTAATTCTTTATTATTTAGGATTCTGGCTTTTGAGCTCTTCTAAAGAAGATTATATACCCATTGATATGCACCACGTCCTCAAAAACGCTGTGCAAAAAAAAAAAAAAAATTAGGTTATCATAAACTTTTATAATCGATATAAATTTGCTTAGATAATTCTCTGCATAAATAATTATAAAAAAGAAAACTCAATTGTAGTAATTTAATTTTAATATAATATATAACTTATTTATTTTGATCATTTATTTAATTTATTCTATGCACATCTTTAATCTGCCTTCGAAGGAAAAGGTTATTATTTTTGTTAATTTTCGTATACAGTATTATTGTTAAACAGAAGATTATAAACTGATCAAAAATGACGAAATGCTGCACCCTGTTGAGATACCCAATTTTTACAATAATTAAATTTTATTATTACAAATATTTATTTTGATAATGTTTAATTGATTATTTTTAAAACTGGTTTTATAATTTTATATTAAATCTTTATTTGTTAATAAATTCCTGTTAATTTGAAAAATTAATTAAATTAAATTAATTAAAATTAAAACTAAATACTGGATATAACATTTGAATACCCATTTATACGGAGAGGAATGGGAATTTTACAATTGTCAAATAATTCCTCGAAAAGAAAACTATGATCAGCTTACTGAAACTTTCTCTCTTCTAATAAAATTAATTTTATCTTTTATCAAATCTACAATAATTGTTGAATAAAATTTATTATTTTATTATTAAATATTAAATGTTCAAATAAAGATGAGAATTTATAAAATTTGATAGAAAAAAAAAACCTATTTTATCATCATCATTTTAACCAATATCTGAAGGAGAAAAATATCCTTCAGATATTGTTAAAATAATTATATTTAACAGGAATCAATAAAAGTAGCAGCCTCCAAATTCAATGTATTTTAAAGTTGGAATTATTTTGACTAAAATCAGTTTCTAAAATATTAGGAGTTATGGATTATGAATATGATGACTTTTTTCAAATTCAAAATAGTTGATCCAGTATGGTGCTCCCAAATTCAATTGATATTTTAATTTATTTTGATTTTGTTCTGTTGTGGCCGGATCGCCTATCTAGAAACGATATGACTTTCCATTCAGTGGAACTGGAATCGAATCTTGCAGTAGTGTAGTGCTAAAAAAGAAGTATTAGAAATATATATATATACACAGGAGATGAGAATAAAGTATGCAGTGTTATGTGTGACAGCAGTATACGTATGTATACATATTTCATTATATTCTTACTCTCTCTGTATGTAATTTAATAAATCTCAATGTATGCATTGCATTGTTGATTGAAGACTTTCATTAAAAATAAGATATTTTTGACGTTTTATCTTTAATTTGAAGTTATGAATTTAATAGTTAATAAAAGTACCGGAACGACGTTCCGGTCCAACTACACCACTGGAAGCTAGGTTCCATCTCATGAAAAGTATTTATTGATCTGAGCAGGGCTATTGATAGTCATTGTCAGTCTGTCTTCCACTAATGTGAGCAGCCTATGGCAAGGCCTCAATTAATTTCATTTAATAATCAACGAACTGAGCAGTAGCATCATTTGTTGACAAAAAAGATACAGCAATCAAGCTGCTGTAAATATTTATAATCCTTAATTAAAATGGGTCATTTCTGCCTGTCATAGACATCATCTCTGTTCATATACAAGTATTCAAATAATTTCTAGTAGTATTTATTATCATATATTCAAATATCACTGAAATGAACACGGACAATATAAAGAAGTTAACATAATTATTTATGTTTATCATACAATTGCCTAGGTTAAATTCCCGGAATCACAATATAGACTTAACTAGAATGCAAACTTGTTTTATATATATATATATATTATTTGAAAATAACTTTTTCGTCTTCCCTGCAGAGATGATCGGTTTTTTAAATCTACTATAATAATCAGTGACGAGCTATTAGTAGTACTGTACTTAACCAACACAATTTGTATATCAACTGTTGTACGTTTATATCTTGCGATCTAAATTTCTGAGCACCAAAACAAGTTTATTTTTGATCGCTACCAAAAATATGAAAGTTTCTCGATTAATATTAGATCGAGAAACTTTCATATTTTATCATTTCAATTGAATCTTCTTTAGATAATTATTTAACAAAATATTGTCCTAACCGATTTTTTTCTTATCGTTTTTTATATAAAATATTTTCTAATGCCTATTTATAAAACTACAAAACTGTATGTAAATATATTTGTACAGAACTGTATGTAAATGTAAAAGAAAGGTTCTTTAAATTTTAATGTACTGTACTGTATTGAATTGAATATTAAATTTTCTTGAAGAATCATTAAAGAGTCTAATTTTTTTATAATCACTACATAGACAATGATTAAAAAAATATATAATTAAATACAATTAAAATATGAAATTAGTCACAATAATCTGTATAAACTAATTAATAATTAAACAAATTTTAGATTAAAGTGGCATCATTTATTGCTTGTTTTATTTTTCCACAAATAATGTTTTATTACTCTCCAGTTTTTATATTGAAGTGCGACAATTTTTGGAGAAAATCATCAGATATTTTTATAGAATATAAAAGTAAGAAAATTAGTTTTCAACATTCATATTTTTAGACCATAATATTCTTCAATTTTTAAATTACTTTATATTTCCCTAGATGGGATATCAGAAGGAAGTTTCTTTAATCTTTCTTAAGAATGACTATTATCAAGGAAGCAGAATGATATAAGTTCATCATAGAAATAATATCCGCTTCTCTATAGAGAATAGGAATATAAAAACGTGAATGATTTAAAATAACTGTTCACGGAACCGACAATGGTTTCAAACCCGAAAAAAAGAGTCTGAAATTAGCATTAGATACGGCTCCTCTTTTAGTGGTGCAGCGCATCACGGGAAGAAGATTCAAATTACGTTTACTACCTGAAACACCTGTTCGATTAACTCTACCAGATTAACGTTTTGGTGCATCAATTTAAACGTCATTTACAAACAAAGAGCCGGCAGCCTAGTTTGACCTCATATATCATTGATAACATCTCCCCTGGGGTAAATCGAGTATATCTCGACTTTGATTCTATTGGGAAGCAATAATCCCGTTAAATAAGTCATAAAACGCACAGTAAGGCGTTTTCTCATCGATAGATGAACACCATTCCTAGAAAATAAGTACAGTCCTGTATACAATATTAATATATAGTTGTTCAGACTTAAAATAAAGAAGAGAAATGTTTCTTTGCCATGACAATGCACTTCGTTAATTCCACGTCGTGATTTGGGTGGAAACAAGCTACCCTTTTCTGGCTGATGCAGAGTTTCCATCTTTTTGGGCCACTCTATCCGTTTTATCTCATTTAATGGGCTTCCGGGTTTGATGGGTCGAATTGCGTAGGAATTATAAACAGATAATTCGCGTTTTTTTTTCGCTCATTTTTTAACGATGTTATTTTCTTAGCACGTGATGCTATAATGGCCTCATGGGGTGCAGATTCAGTAATAAAAGCTAAGGAGGTCATCTATTTTAAAACAGTTCTGGTTGTGAAATGTCTTTTCCGTCGCACCAAACACCAGACCGAGTTTTTTTTTAATTTTCTATAAAAAAATATTATCATTGAGAAATAAGTAGGACAGAGACTAAATTATGTTAGTTAAGCTAGCACTTTCTGTTAAAAAAAAAGGGCAAACTCAATTTTTGTATTTAAAAATATCCAGAAAGAAACAAAGCTTCATAATTATATATTATATTAACTTTCGATAAATCTGATATCAGAAATAATTTATTAAATTTTTATAATAAAATCAAATTATTTTATCACGATTTGTGTAAAAACAATACAAAAAATTTTCAATTTTTCAAAGTTATTTATAAAAAAGCATTTTCCTGATATTCAGGTAATCATTTAAATAAGGGAACTCCTTTATTACCTTGAAATAAATATAAACATCTGAAACAATAAGGTTTTGTCTAATTTTCAAAATCTTCACAGTTTGAAGTGGAGAAACAGGTTTTTGATCAAAATAACTAAAGGTGATGAAGATAAACTAAAATGTCCTTCGAGGAAATATTCGTCTGTTTGAACAACCTGTATAATTTTACACTATTTATATATATTTATACATTTGATAAATAAATCTCTCCATATTCTACTTTTACAAGTATATGTATGACTAAAAATAAAATGTTTGGGTGTGGCTACGATATTTTATAATCAGAATACTATATCCGTATTTTGCGCTTGGCGCCATCTATCAGCTAGAACGAGAATCGAAAGAAAATTAGAGATCCTTCGGTGCGACCTTGCTTTGTGTGCACGTTATTCAAGGTTTGGAGGAAGAGATCATCCGAAATCTCGTTCCCATAAAGCTCATTTACTGATTTATTATAGTTAAATTTATTCGAGTCGAACGACCAATTGCCACGAACTGTTTAATTATCGACACGATTCGTTTTTTTTTTTTTTTGGCAATGTGCCTCGTAGCGCGCCATCTAGGTCTTTCGTCACCTTGACCCACCTGTCTGTCATCTTTCCTTAACAATATCGGAACCCGTGAGTATTCGGCTGCACCTGTATCATGCCAGGAACCCAGCTATAAGCACTGTTATAATGACACCAAGGTCTCTAATAAAACTTACATAGCAGTTTAATCATAGTCATATTCACTGTTATGACAATTTCTACATAATTTATTATTATAATAATAGTCGGAAGCAGTTTAAGTCTTCTGGTCCACCCGTTATTAAACTGTAACTGCCTTAACATTAATTATTTATATTCAGTTTATAGCATGTTTTTCTTCTGTGATAGCTGGCGTATCCACACGTTTTCTCTATACACTCGGAAATTATTCATATAGGAAATGCTATTCGGAATAATAGATACTATACTAATTATTTTTAAAAACAAAATTTAACTTAAATAAAAAAAATCCAAAACTTTAAAACTAGGCAAATTTATCGAGCATAACAAGACGTGACTTTCATTAAAACTGTTCGGTTCTGCCTGATTAATGTTCTGGAGATTTTATTAATGCACCTGTCTTACTTTATTAAAAATCGATCAAAAGTTTTCTAAAGAAAAAAAAGGTCCGCTGAAAACAAAAGAGAAAAATCAAACATCACGATCCATTTAAAATCCGATAAAACTTGAATTAAAGCATATACGACCTTCGAATTCAAATCCTGTTGTGTTCAGCTGTTTTAAATAAATTTTTCTTTTCTTTTTGTATACATTTAACTGCCATTAAAAATATGCAAAAAAAAAAAATCTCATTATAAAGTTCAACTATAATGCAGATTACAGAAAAGTCGAAAATCAGAATCATTGGAAAATGGGATAATTGGCTAGACTTAAAATAAAAAAAAAAAAAAAGGAAGCGAACAGAAGCTTCAGATTCGAGTCGAAATCAAGAGAAAGAGTGTCATATTTATTATCATGCCAGGAAGTCTTTCTATAAGGGTAGAAACAATACGCTTTCGTGCAATTGTGGGCGGAAGGGATGACTGCTGCAACCTCTGATCTGATGTCATTCATCTAACTGTGTCAGCCGCGTTTCTAGATGATAATACTATGTAATAGATTTTCTTCCGATTCCACTTCAATCTCGATATAATTTTGACTTCTATTAGGACAAATATTGTTATTGAAATCTCATAAAATTCTTCAAAAGGAAAATTTTAACAAATGTAACCAGTCCAAAAATAGAAAATTAATAGCAAGATATTTACATAATGAAAACTAATCCTTTCGAATTACAAAGAATTTAGCATCTGATAAAATAGCTAAGAGATTAAAACGACGTTATGACCCCAAAAGAGAATGTTTTTTCTATAAATAACTCTATAAACCAGGTGAAAATTTCCTGTATTTGCAAAAACCGGATTAAGATCCTTAATCAGTTTTTAAACGGAGAGAATGCAGACAATGCGGTAAGGTCATGTCACAGACCTCGGATCACATCAATGAGTACTGTATTTGTTCACTAGATTAGTTAGCCACGAAGCTTTTTATATTTTAAGAACGTGGAACTTGTCGAGTTTGACATTTCACAGATTCTACAAACATCACTTAACGAATAATTAAAGAAAAAAAAACCATATATTTTTTCTGGGTTAAAAATTTAAAAGCAGTCAACTAATTTATATAACCACCACTCCAAAGTTCAGATATCTAGCGAATAAGAGGATTAAATTAATATATATTTTATAATAGATATGCTGTTGTTTTGAATCAAAAGACTAACTTATGTTTTAAACAATTCTCAATTATGAAAATGGTTAGATTCATGAGTACTGTACAGCACTTCGATAAACATCGTTCGTGTTATCATTTTGCCAGAAATAGAAATTGGAACGAAGCGCAAGACACACGTGTAGAAGAACATGTGTATTTACACATGTTTAAGTTCATAAAAGGTCATCAGTTGCGAAGGAAAATTATGACATTTACTCCAAACACGTAATCCTTGCCACACTTAATTTATATGCAGATTCGCATGTATCATTTCTTGTAATAAAATGTTTTTATTGAATGTAGCGATGAAATGTAAAGAATATTTAATTATTATTCAAGCCGAACATAACTTTAAAACTTTTATTGCTTCATAAAATTTATTATTATATCTTGTTAATGTTATATTCACAATCAAGTTTCTCATGGTATTTTAAGATTAAAGGATTTTTATCTTTTAGTATAATCAAATGTCACTCAGAAGCTAAACGGTGTTTTTAAAATGCAACTCCATTCATCATTCTCTCATTATGTTTGTACTAATTTGATTGATGTCATTAAAATTGGATGCAGATAATTATGATGCATAACTCATAAATGTATTATCCAGGAACTAAACTGTTAAAAGGGAGAGACGATGAAAAACAATAATAATAAGGAAAGATCTTATATCAGAAGATTACAGCGCACCATCAACCGAGTAATTTTCGCAAAACGTGACAGGGATTTCTTCTTCTTCAGTGTATCAAAAAGGTTGGATGTAATAACATAACGTTGCCTTTCTGAAAAATGCGGTTTGAAAGATTAAAATAAAAAAGTGCGAAAGTGTGATTTTTAAAATTTCGTCTGTTATCTAATTTATGACATCAAACTTTACGGCAACAACCAGTTGCCCGAAGTGGGACACAAAAATTGATATCTAGTTGAAATGGCAAATGTCAAATATTTAATAATTTTGCACAGATTTCGGCCAAGGTCTTCTTCATTACGCTTCAATAATTCTTTCAACAATCGCATCTTTCATACTTTATGGGTTCCTTCGACATGAATGGTGTTGGACGAAGTTTGCAGTGTCACCGGTGCCTATTTGTCAATTCGGAAATATCCAATTTTATAAGAATTATTACAGAAAGTTATAAACTGTAGATATTACTTCATATCACTTTACTGTATTTAGTAAACAAGAGTACTACAATATTTTAATATCAAAAAACGTTCTCGATAAAATTATTAAAATTGATATGGTCAAGTTGTTAATTGATAATCTACATTTTTATAAATAACGTTTGAGATTTTGTGCTTTATGAATTTTTAATTTATATTGTTGTCTTAATGATGCGGCGATTATCCTCATTAAGCTACTAATCACTATTTTCAACACGTCCGAAGCGAAAGTGAGCAGTGACACGATTCTCACAGAGACACCTTCATCCATATTAACGGACTTACAATTCTTCTGATTATAGAACAAATGCTCTTTTGACACCTCTCGATGATGACGGGTCAGACCAGGTCAAACGGGCACGCCTATCTTAATCACGAGGATAGTAAGAGGGACAGTAAGGTGAATGTCCACCGAATGTCCTCTTTTTTTTTTTTTTTTTTTATCATCATTCTCAATCGATGAATATGATTTTATTATTCTTATTCATTTATTAACGATTTTATCTTCACTGATCCAAAAAGAGTGAAATTTCATTTACGAAAAATTTCTAAAATATAAAACTAGTAATAGTAAGGAACTAAAATTCCACATAAGGATATTTTCCCACTTCTTCAAAGCAGATTAAGCATCTAAATTTGGATAAAAATAAAAGCGTTATAGAATTAAAATTGTTTATAGAATGCTTTTCATTATTTTCCATAATTTTAAGAAACAACACGAAAATCGATAATTATGAATAAGAATTATTAGTTCGTTGGAAATCAGTGAATGATTAATTTCTAACACAATGTATGTAACAACTAAGAAAAACTACTTATGTGGATTTTCCCCACATATTCCAGAATAAAACTTGCCAGTGCATGCAAAACACATTAAAACAATTATTACGGTAAACCAGATATTTCAAAATAGGAAAAATCCAGAAAACTTTGTAAATTTTTTCCCTCATTTTTGTCAAATTAGTTTTATAAAAATTTTAAAGATTATTAGCATTTCTTATTTTATTCATTTACAATTAACTAAATTATTAAACAAACATAAGATCAAAATAATTAGAAACAATTTAATAATAATATTTCTTGTTTACAATACTTATAAGGAAATTAATGATAGTTAGTAATAAAAAAAAGTATTGTAATGTCCATAAGAATCTTTGATATCATATCTCATTAACAATAATTCTAATAGTTTATATGCCAAATTGAAGATTACTTCTATAAGATAATTTTTCAATAAATAAACAAAGGGTTGATGCACTTTTCCAGTCTGGTTATTTTGATAAACCAGGTAGAGTCTTTCATCTTTTGACAATGGACACACCTCCCATCTTTCAAATTATGGAAAAATATGGGTTTTAAAGTTCACCAACCTAAAGACTTCCTCTAGAAAAATCTAGCAATTTTAAACAATAATCTTTCTAATTAACATATATTTATTAATTTATTTAAAATATCATATTAGAAATTAGAAAGAAATTAAAGAAAGAAGAAAGAAAATCTATTTAAAAAATGTTAATATCAAAATTTGATCTTTTAGAGAACTTTTCCTTAATAGATTTAATTTATAAATAATTTTTTTCATTATTTATGTTGGATTTTATAATTTAATATCTAATTTTGATAACTGAGAAGTTTGTCTAGATAAAATAGTTTTTCTGTTAGATGAAACTAAAAGTATATAAAATTATAAATGCAATCTCAAAAAAAAAAAAAAAAAAAATTAAAAGATTATCATGTGATTTTAGTTATTTATTTATTAAACAATATTTTACATGTTATATTAAAAACAATCAAAAAAAATTTATAATTAGAAAGATACAGTCTCTTTAAATTGAGAAATAATTCAAATATGAAATTTTTGTTACAAAATATAAAGAATTCAAATGTCAACAGTTCTGATGATCTTTTACTTCCATATCAAATGTTTTATCTTTCTGTGTTAAATTTGTCGTTTCTGTCTTAAGTACAGTCAATAATGCTTGAGAACTTTGCAGTATCTGAAATATTAATAAAAAGTATTATTAAATATTTTATTTAATATATTATTTATATATATATATATTTAAAGATTGTTTGTTTGTATTTTTTGATCTTCTAAACGGTAGAAAGTACAACCGCCAAACTTGGCACGATTCTCTGCAATTGTCAAACTTATATAAACGGCCTATTTAGTGATATTTAGAACAATCATTCTTAAACAATTATGAACAATCCCAATCTTCCATAAATTTATCAATTTAGTCAACAGATGGCGCTATGTGTAGTCTGTATTTCTGAGAAAATTTAATAATCTAATCCAGCGGTTCTCAATTTTTTTATGAGTACCACCAAAATCAAAATTCAAAAATTTCAATACACCAACAAAAATATGCCTTGTATACAAATAGAAAATCAAGATTATACACACACCAGGGTACTAGTATCACAGGTTGAGAACCGATCAGTAGATCAACCGTCAGTAGACAGCTGCTTTTAAATCTTTCAGAATAATGTTTGAATTCGAAATGACATCAAAGTCACGCCATTACGACATAATAAAAGATGACATCATAATCTTATGCTGATTCATGGCATCATAAATACTGTATGACATTCTTGGTCACAGTATTCGTGATACCATGAATCAGCAACGTGACGAAGACGTGATGCCAATCAAGTCTTCGTCACGTTGTCTCGATGACAACGCCATCACTGCCAAATATTTTAGTTAAATCTACAATAAAATTGGATACTAAAAAAAAAACTAATGGATTCCAAATGTTATAATAATAGCTTATATGGCAAAATGATTTTTGTTCGAATTCGAGATGTCATTACAAGATTCTATGATATCATTATGACGTAAGAAATAAATAAATTTATCACGTATAATGCCAATGAGATCATCTTGACACAATATTGATAAATGATCTCGTAATTTTATACTTTAATAAATTCAGAAAGAACAAATAATTTTTATGTTATAATTCAATTTTGGTGATAATACTGAATAATATTTCAATAAAGAAATATTATTCAGTATTATATTTTAGTAAAGAGATTTGAAATAACAAATGAAATCAATGCACAAAATAATTTTCCAATTAAAAAAATTCTTCTAGAGGACAATGCAACGAAGATTGGAAAAATAATCAATTTTCGGTAAGTAGACAAAAGTGAGGCAAAATCGGACAGGCAGGTCAAATCGAGGACTGCAGTAATCTAGCAAAAAACTCGCAAACTATCTCTAAACCATTATTATGTCAATAAGAACTGAACTGCAGTCAACGGTGCACGATAGTTGCTTTGCGAAAATTTTTTAAAATTATTGTGCTGAAATATTTCAATTTTGTAATTAACATATATCACTCTGTACTGACATATAAATGAAGAATCATTATCAATAAGTAAACTTCTGTATTCATTAACTTTTAAAAAATATTTTAACACATTAATCGATACTTTACCGCATCACTGCATGCAGATATGCCATTTTTATTAATATGTGTCGTGGTGGTGCAAAACCGGGTAGTACCCATACCTCAGAATTCGGTATACTCGGAAAAAAAAATAAGAAGGCTTCAAAATGAAAACTTTTTAAAACCATAAAAGCCAATGGCACAAAAAGGGAAAGCATAAAAGCAAACGAAAAAGGAAGTAAAGAAGATTAAGAAAAGTGAAAAAAATATTGAAAATACAGAATCGTCCTCAGAGGAGGAAGGAAACACTAAAACCTGCATATTCTGTAGCGAAAAATATGCACAATTATAAATAAAAAAAAAGGATAGATCCAGTGTTGCACGTGTCAACAGTGAACCCATGAAGTTGTTCAAATACACAAGGAAAAAATGACACATTTATATATGACTTTTATTGCTAAAATAAGAAACATAGTGTTTTTTTTTTTTTAATTTTGTAAATAAAAATTTTGAAAATGTGGACTGTTATATGTATTCAAATGGATACCCAGTTATACCTGACTTATGGGGCAAAACCGAGTATTTGCACTTTTTTTAAAAAAACTTTCTATTAAGGAACAAGCACACTTTTGATTTAAAAACCCATTGTCCTGATAAGTTAACACCTATTGAAGCCTAATAACATAATTTTGAAAATTTTTCTGTTCAAATTCAAAAAATATGCGAATTCAAAATTAAGGTTTTGCCCCACCTTCCCCTAAACAATATAACAATTACGAAATCCTCCAAGTAAATCTTTTCCAAATCGAAGAGCAGAAAGACAGTCCCATGACTTCAACTATAGAATAGAGATGGCAAACTTGTGACGAAAAAGGAAATTTTTTGGGCATCCAAAATTTTGAGATGATATATCGTTTTTTTAATTAAATTAACGTTCGGATCGGCATGCTATGGATAGTTTTTACAAAAATATAACCAATTTTTACATGGACCCTTATAAATGTTCACCATTCCTGTAAAAGAAATCAATATGCAAATAATCAAAACTAAGTTTTTCCTAATATACTGTATAATGTTTTCAAACTATGCTTGGGAAACCTGGAACACTTTGCTAATTACAGTGCCTGCCGCTTTATAAAATCACTGCTTAATAAAATCAGCCGCTTTATGCAATCAAATCATTAGGAACGGAT
>WUQG02383115.1:0-17928 GCA_011317285.2 Androctonus mauritanicus | reverse complement strand
ATTTTTTTCAATTTTTAAATCAAATTTTAGATGACTATATACTGTACATATCCAATTACTTCCCCCAGGGTTGGACTCGCTTGACTCATCCGTAAATGGTCTTAGTGTAGAGTCGGTACGCACCTGCTCCACACTAAAATGACACACATCCTCACCTCTGCAAACATGTGGTCTGGCCTAGAATGATGTTATATATTAGGAAACTATTTATATTAACATAATTCGTTTTCGATTTAATACGGTTGTTCTTTTAGAGACCCTAAAATTGGAATCATTGTGCCTTCTGCGATAGATGCTAGGCAAAATAATGACACACTTCAGCTTTTAAAAATATATATTAACTCTAATTTCAAAGTTAAATTTTTATTATCGTACCATAAACACTTAAAATTAAATTTAAATTATTCGATATGAAAATTTCACGCTTATATTTTTAAAAATAATACTAAAAAAATCCTTATATTTATGCACTTTGTGTTTTTATATCTAGAGAACATATAAAAAAATTTAACCTTCTGAATTAAATCTTTCATGCCAAATTAAGTTTTAATAACTGAATTTAAGTTTAAAATTGAATATTTAGAGTAATTATCATTAAAATTTCCGAACATTTTTTAATATTTTAATTATAAACTCAATTATTTAAAATTTTATATAAATGTTTATTTTGGGATTGCCGATTTGAATTTATTTGTCAATTCTAAAATAATAATTATTATTTTAATTAATTTAGTCATCTCATCGTTATTTGTTTATATATCAATGAAAACTTCCAAAAAAATTCGAATTTTTTTTTAAATTTAAAATTACGTTATGCAAATTATTTTAGCATTTATTTTTTAATATAAAATTTAATTATCACACTCCTTGCGATAAAGAAATAATCCGTATTAGCAGAATGAAATCAAAGTAGAGATTTAAATATTTCTACTTTTATCATCTTTTTACACGCAACTTATTATGTTCTCATAAGTCTATTTATTATATTATGCGTTATTTATTTAAGAAATATTTTATTCATATAAGATTTCCAGCAAAAAAAAAAAAAAAAATATCTTCTTAATAATCATGAAGTCAAACATCGCACTTCTATTATAAGTATAAAAGTCTGGAGGCAATTTGCTCGAAACGATGCCAGTTCCCAGAAAACAGTTTCCGAAACTTTGGAAACATCGTTGGAAGAAATGATGCAAATGTACACATTACAGATAAGAAAGAAATATGTAAATTTACATTAAAAAAGACTTCTATTAATGAAAGTTTATATTACAATTAAGAAACTGTAATTATAATTACGATAAAAGTCATACAATTTGATCAAATATGATAACGCTGTAGCATAAACCGCATTCAAATATGAAATTTGTGATGCCGAACTGAACCAATAAAGGTTTCGTTTAATATAAATTTTTATATATATTTTTTTAATCTGTCATTGCATCTTTATGCTGCTGTATTGATAATGCCATCGAATATTTTGGGATTGTTATTTAAGCCTCTCAAGAATTTTATGCATACAGTAGTGCACATTAGCGCTTTTCGACATTCTATATGAAATCACTATAAAATTTACTAAACCACAATGATTTACACATTCAATTTTAATATAAAGCAATCTAAATTTAAATCTGATGTTAGACATTTTAACATTTCATTATTCGTGCCTATAAATACGTCATAGGATAATAATTTTCTGAGTAAAATTAGTTTAAAAGATTTTTTTAAATTTATATGCTTCCTTATTTTAATATCGGTATCAATTCATTCGAAACCAATAAAAGACGTTGTTTAAATTATATATTATAGCGAAAGCAAAAGAATGTACGTATTTTGTATGCAGTTTCATTGAAAAATTGTAGTCCACTGTTAAAATAAATATTGAAAAACTATTATTTTTATAGATAATTATTTCGAAATTTTCAAAGAAAGACGTGTATAACGTCCTAAACATTTTCTCAGAATGTTGGATAATTTATTAATAACGAATATTTTTAAAATCTTTAATCTAAGTGCATGGATCGATAAATGCAATTGTTGCCTAGTTCAAACATAATAATATTGTTGTTTTGAATATTCAATTAATTTCTCAAATATTACACTTAATATGAAATTTCACAATAATCCAAAATTCACTGAATTAACGAGCAAATGTTTAAAGATTATGCAAAGTAACAGTAGACCTATTATAATTATAGAATATGAATATTCATCACCATAAATAAGTTTAATTTAAAATAAAATCATTAATGTTATTGTGGTTATGGTGAATGAAGATCATCACGTGCCATTCAAACGTGAATTTTATCATATACACTAGAGGCATATAAACAGAGGTTGGTTGTGCCTCTTTTCTATATTATGTAAATGATAAGTCACATAGATAAAGCAACAATTTCGTTAAATAACAGTTTATAACTTAATATAAAATAAAATACGGAATTCTTTTTTAACTAATTTTACTCGATGAACCGAAAAAATTAATCAAGAAAGATATAGAAGTTTTCATGTTATACAACAAATGTGCATCATTACAGGCAACATTAACACCTTATCAATAAGAATTCCCTTGAGAGAAATCAGTATAACAAAACGAAACAGATTTAGAAACAAAGAATTTAGCTAAAAAGCAATTAACAAATCCTCATTCGAAACATCTCTGCCTGACTTATCTGCATTTCCTGATTCGCCACTAATGACTCCCAATAGCTTTCTAACATTACTTCTGGGACTACGGGTGCTTCCTGATAGTTACACTTGGCTGCCTTACTCGGTTACTCTCTTGTCTCTTGTTTGACAAATGTTTTACAATTTTCTTATCAATAAAGGTGTACAAGCAAGTTTCACCGTGTAAAGGACAATGGTTATACCTTAAATTTGTTCTGATCAGAATAGCTCTTGTCCTAAGATTGTCATACATACACGATTCTTTATTAAAAAATATCATTCTTCACTGATTAAAATTTATCCTTCGCATGTATTCCTTTGAAATTTTCGAGATCATTCCGGTTAGATTAACCTTCGAATTATAATATCAATAGATAGGAGTTATCACTTTAAAATTGTAGAAGTTGTCGTTCGGATTAAAGATACTATCGAAGAATAATATGAGAATTGTTATGATAATGCAGAGTTATAAATTGACAGACCAGGTTGGTTTACAGGTAACCTCCAGTTTGGGATTGACAGTATAGAGGACGTCCATTACTACAGACCGACTGGATCAAGCTAAATCTTGGCGATAGCAAAGCCAAATGAAGATTGATGACACGTCAGCAACTGAGGGAGGACTCTACTTCATAACCTTGCTGGGGAACCTGTTATCGGTAGCAGAGAGGGATCCTCGGAGGGTGAAAAATAACGACTTTGACGATACTCTAATGTTAGAGGAAGTTAGTAGATTAAGTCAATGGACCTTTTCCATTTGAAAATACATGTCTGACTCTCCTCTACGTCATTCGATTGGACTTTAATTATCTTCTCAGTTTATCTATCAGTCAACCCTATCCCAATCCCGTTTAACTATTTTTCCATGATTAAAATAGAATTTAGAATCCGAATTTGAGCGAGATTTTAATCAAATTCAATTTCATATCGAGTTAAGCCAAAGTTAAGTTTCTAATCTATAAACGAATCAGTTTTATTAACAAAAATCAATATGAACAGCTCTATAGATTTCTATTCTTAATACCTGAGTTAAAATGTTTTATAAAAAACAGTCTCTCTTAGTTGCATTTCTGTATTATTTTTAGACTTTCGGGACTTTTTGTTTATTCTTCTAAAACAATACTGAAATATTCGAAAAAGGAAATTATTATATTATTTTATAATTAAAATTACTACTGCTCATAAACGTTATAAACTGATTGTTTCTTTACTATTAAAAATTGATTTGTATGCTTTCTAGAGAAAGAAAGAGTACCAAAAATGAGATTCATTTTTGGAGTCAACGACATCTAGGGAGAGTTTTTTAAAACTTTGACTTTAAATAAATAAAAATGTTTAAAATTAAAAACTTGTTTTTCTAATCGTTCCATTTCGAACTGAGATTTAATTAAATGTTTTCTTAGTTTTATTTTCTAAAATCATAAGACGTTATTATACAAATAATTATTAAAAACAATAGATATGACATTCTGGTATAACAAAACAGTTTTATTTATATATGAAATTTTTTTAACTAAAAAGTTTGAAATTTTAGAAATTCTGTTTAAACTTCTAATGCGAATCCAAGTTTTGGAATTACTTCGACGTAAATATTACTTTTCCCAAATGTAAAAACTTTTTTTATGTACCAAAGAAACAAAAAAATGTTCCGAATTTCGAAACGTTATTTTATTTTGAAAGTTGAAGGATTTTTTTGCATTTCTTTAGCACCACATTTTATGTTATGGCTATTTTGGTCTGACGTCATACAATTACAGACCAATCAGGCGAGGGAAGTAAAACCTTGATGTAAGTGGCTCGTAAAACCAGGGTGCTGTGTGCCAAGTCACCTGCAGATCTGACAAGAAAATGTCACCCCGGAGACTAGTTATGGCCGAAACAATGGTTTCGGTCATCGATGGAAGGATAGCACAAAAAACAACTTTGATTTTATATCCTATCTTATCAATTGTATCATTTGCTCAATATATTGCGCCATTGGTATCAATAGGATGGTTGGAAAATAGCATTATATCAATTCTCATTAGGAATCGCATCTGTTCTGTTTTAAGACTCGGAGACATGTTCGGACTAATGAAACGATTTATAAGACCAGCACATGGTAGACA
The DNA here is from genome assembly GCA_011317285.2 of Androctonus mauritanicus. NCBI lineage: Eukaryota > Metazoa > Arthropoda > Arachnida > Scorpiones > Buthidae > Androctonus > Androctonus mauritanicus. The sequence continues at coordinate 13,156 of WUQG02383115.1, read as the reverse complement.
TAAACTATATCTAATGAAAAATAAAAATTTAACGATCAAAACTGCATTTATGAATTACCAATATATGATTCTATACGATCCACTGCATATTAATTATGCTAGAAAAGAGTTCTACAATTCAGTGTTTGAGTTAAGTTCCGCATCAAAACCACAGTTTTTCCTGATACGGAAGATCGATTTTTAAATAAATTTATAGCTTTTAATAAAAAAATACAATCTCGATATTAGAATAAATGTAACAGAAATTCAACAGAGCTATATTATACACCTTTTTTTTTATATGCCAGAGAGCTCTTAAAACTGATAAATATCTCCATACATTCATTTCTGCTTTAAAAGTTTTAGTAAAAAATACACATTAAAATAAACACAAAACACATTATTATTATTAAAAATACATTTTATTTAATTAAGAATTTGTTTATCTTATTAAAGAAAAAAAAATTGCGAAGAAACGAAATCCATCTTTCATTTTCTACAAACGCCTCCTGGGTTCATCTTCTGTAGCGATGAATAGCATTTTCCTGAATAGGTAACTTTTTTCTCTCACATTAGCGTGGGACATAAAAGAGAAGTAGACTGAATAGAAAACGTCCTAGCCTTATTCTTTATTAAGATTTTTATATCTAAACAGAATTTACTCATCTTAATTTGCATTTTTCTTCTTTATACAAAAATATCTCTTCTTCTTCTTCTTTTTTTTTCTCCCCCTCGCGCTGTAACAGATCCTTCTTTTTATGCTCGAATCTAAACCTGTAGGCCTATAGAAACGTAACAGTAATGGAAAATCAGCGGGGCAAATGGACTCCTTTGCTAACGACTTGCCTCCACTCACCATCCAGTTTTGCCATTGGTGGGCGAGAATAAAGTAGAACCACCCTAGCACATTTGTATGCATTAAATTTCTCAACCAGTGGTTCTATTGGGACATGCTTACAAATTAAAACTTAATGGCTTGAACGAAGTGGAAGGAAAGTAATTTCCGAAGAGACAGAGAAAAGAAGAAAGGTTAGAAAAGAAGAGAAGGGGAAGGAAAAAAAAATAATAGGAAAGCTTTCAATAGGGAATACTGTCAGCTTGTTTTTTCCTTATAGAAGCCAGGTAATTTGAATGGTAAAGATGTTGGATAGCTTTACACTTATTGAGTGTGAAGTGTTTAATTGTAGTGTCAAACAGAGACGCGGCTTACAAGTAAATGCGTAGTTTTTAAAGTCATTAAAATGTATCCGAATGATTGAAGACATTGTTTTCTTACTGCTGTTTAACTAAAGTAGTCTTCTTTGTGAAGTTAAGTGGATGTGAAAAAACAATCTACTTTGCCGTCTGTTTTTAATATTTCCTTTTTAATTTCAACATATCTATGTATATATACTGTATATTTTTTAATATTTAATTTTTTATAATGATTTATTTTTTTCTATTTATTTATTTAAATTTATTAAAAAGTCAGTAAACATTAGATATAACAGGGGGGAGAAAATTATATTCACTGATCGACTGAATTAAAGTAAAATTTAATTAAAACAAAATTGGAATTTCCTGATAAATTTTTTTTTCTTCTTGTTTTTGATAAATTTGCATTATTAACGACATTTGTAGCATTAAATATATTTTTTTAAACTAGTAAATATTTCAAAATATCTAGTAATATCTTGTATTGGTTTCCATAAATAATAATTTTTTATAAGGGGAAAAAAAGGATGATAACAGTAATTTTAATTTATTTAGACAATTAATTAATTAATATTTAAATTATAAATTTAAGAACAAATTATATATATATTCATTTTTTTGGAATATAAAAGTTTAGTTTATAACATTTTAAACATTAACTTAAATGTGTTGTATTTTTATAAATGATTAATAAATAAATAAATATAAGAATGGTTAAAAACAGTTTTTAATTTTAATATATATATATTATTTTAAAAAAGAAATATGCCTGTTCGACATCCCCTTTAAATCAGTGGAGCGATTTTTGCAACCTCTAGAGATAACAATCAGACATACAGACCAACGAATATTCGATATAAGTGGATCGACGCTAAAAAACGTTTGCAAATAATGTTTGAAAAGTAATCAACAATGTTATTCAAGTGGGAATTACACTTCTGTTACAGAATTACCGCTGTCAAATAGGCGCAGATCAGAAGAGTGTGTTTTCTAATGTAGCATCTTTCTCCAAAAACACAATTCGTGTCATTAACGAGAGGAGCGCTTACTTGCAGCCAATTCCCAAGTTGATCTTAGCCAATAAGTGCTTTTCCGAAATGCACTAAAAACATATTGATTTCGATTCCTACGGGAAGATAAAAGTGGAAGAAAAACTTACTTGTAATTTTTCACTTAATCATTCTAGGTTAGTCAGTCAGTCATTGTTTGCCTGTTTTTACTGCAGATTAAGGTTAAAAAGAGTTCTTTCCCATCTCTACTGCTTGCTTTAAGTAATTCGCTCTCTTGGATCATTTTTTCATTCTTAACTGACATTAGAAGGGTTGATACACTTTGACACTTTGTTCTCTCTAGTGTTATACCATTAAATGTATTATATTACCTTTGACAGCGAGGAAAATCAGAGTAGAATATATGCTAATCAACTTGTGGCTCTAGTTTCGACACTTTTTACTCATTTATTTTTACTTTAAGTAACGTTTTAAAAATATCTAATTTTTCAAAGTTAGCGTGTTTTTTCCAGCACTTTAAATTAAGTTTAATGAATGTGCATTCTTGATTCTTTTTCTGGAAGTAAAACTTTATGAGATTATTATTTCAATCTTTCTGTCTTTTTTACTTCGCTTCCTTTTTTATCGCTAATTTTATTTGATTTCTTCCATTTGAAATTTCGGAATTAAGACAATTTTCCGAATTTTCTTTCTTAACATTTTTTTTTCTGTTAGAGTAAAAAAAAAAAAATCTTAATTCAAATATGTCTGAAAACAAACTTCTAGCTGGAAATTTTCTTTAACAAAACTGCACTTTTAAAGATCAATAGTTATAAGAATCCATTATATTTATTGTTGCACGCAATAACACTTAACCCGAAGTAAAGCGAACAATGAGTCACATTGTATGCGTGACAAATGACCAAAAATTCTCGTAGAAAATTACCTGAGTAAATATTAGTTCGGTTGAGTCGTCCAATTTCGAAAATCGTTGGAGTTATGAAATTTGACGACGATATGGATGAACGCCTTTTATGATGATTTGATCAGCTGGATAATGCGAAAAGAGTTATTGTTTTCGTTAGAGAAAACATATAAAACGAAACACTGTATAATCTGCGATAATTCCTCTGCCATTATAAGGAACTATAAAATAATTTAGCCTTAAGAGGAAATAAAAATGGATATTAATCAAACATAAAATTCATTGTATGTAATTCATTACTTAATAACTTATCGACTTTTAGACCGAACAACCTAGGCAGCATTCAGCCATCTCTTTAAACATTTTATAGTACCGAAAGTGATCGTCAGATGGCGGATATGGCAGACTTATTTACGTATAAAGCAAGGTATAAAGTTAGTTTTTTAAACACATCAAAAAGTTATTTTAATTTTTTTTAATGTATTATAATAAAAAGGCTCATGTTTATTATTTTAACAGATTTTTATAACAACACTTTATTGCCAATATCATAGATATATTATAAAACTATTTTAATATTCAATATAAAAATTACAAAATTATTACTAATCTCTATTCTCATCAATAGATGGCGATACCTTCTTCAAGGTAAATATTTAGTCTTATTTTTAACGAAAATAAACATCGTTTGCTTATTTAAATAAATAATGATATAACGTTATAAAAGAATAAAATTAAAACCCAATACCAAAATACAAATAAATTCCCTGTTCCGTTTCCTTTCCGAGAACCCGGATGTTTATCAGAATTAATCACGTTAATTTTCCAGCCGAAATTTCGATGAATGTAACACTAAACAAAAAGAGAAATTATAGAAAATGTAGGTAAGACTAAAAGATATCCATTTAAACAGCAATTAAATAATTTAAAAATGTGTACAGAATATTTACTTGATAATAAACGGTATCCGGTGTGTCTTCGTTGGGAGTCCAAGTAAAGGCTCCTGCGCTTCCATCTTGGCAAACTAACTTCAAAAAACTCTTGAATTCTTTAAAAGTTTCGGCCTCGTTAGCGATTTCATCGATATCAAAATTTTTGAACACCGTGTTAATTGTATATTCACATAAACGTCCGACTGAATGCATACACATAATATAAGATTTATATATGCTAATATTATCTATATAAAAATTGTTTTAATTAAACGTAAATTACCGCCAGTTAAAATAATGCTATTATCTCTAGAATCTTTTATCAGTCCTGCGTAAATCATATGCTTCTGTTGAATATTAAAATATTTTTGAATTAAAAATCGTTACTAATTTTATAAATACTGCACGAAAATCCGATTATACTTACGGATGTCCACAATTCACTCTGGTACTGATATCCGCCCCCTTCCTTATTATTTGTTATGTAAAATGGATGATAGCTTGCCCTATTGCTGGAATTGCTCCCTCCTTCCACGATGAAAGTATATGTTACTCCTCTTTCGACTGTCAATTCGGGAATTAAATATCCGTTAATCCACCAAGCTAATCCCCAACTAGGCAAACCTAAAATTAATAATATATATATATATATTAGTATAAGTCTGAGTATAAAATTTAAAAATAAATCCTTACTAACCTGTGATAGCAGTATATCCTCTTTTTCCACCTGTAGGTCCAATCTGTGCTACGAATAATGTTTGTTTAGATATTTTATGTTGGGCCCACGGTTTAAGATTGGGTTCGGTTTCTTCTTCTGATTTCAAGGGCGTGCATTGTTGTTTATTTTCGCCAAAATTAATTTGTATCAGATCTTTAAAATGAAAAAATGGTTTAAACTCTAATTATAATCATTTTTTTCTAACTTAAAACAATTATTACGAATAAAGACAAATTAGCACGGAATACTTTTATTCCAATAGCGCTAATTTTTGTATTAATAACAAGTTTATTATAGTTTTATGCTGCAGCCTTTCACATTATTCTTGATTTCAAATAAAAAATAGAAGGCAATTTCCCTATATTTTTTGAAAAACTATGAAAACAATTTTGGAAAGAACTAATCGCCTTCTTTACGTATATTTTTATTCTGGAATGATTAAATACGAGATAAAATATATGTGTGCTATTAAAATGTATGCCATCAATAACATCTCTACTGAATGACAAATATTTATCAAACAATATATTTCAATACTTTAATGAGAACCAAGAAATTTGAATGCCCATCATTTTTAAATACACGAAGCTATAGTGTTAATTAATCTTATTTCAAGATCATTTTAATGATCTGACCTTACTAAATTTTCATAAATTTAATTTAATAGTTTGAAAATTATTAAGAAGAACATCCAGTTTTATATGATTGAAGTTGAAGGGTTAATTCATGTGTAACAGCAGAATATTGGAATAAAGAGAATTCAAGCACAAAAAATCTGAACCTGAAAAAATCTCAATATAAATTTATTATTGTTTTCTGATTTAATTTTTTCTTCTTAAAATATTCTAAACTTTACATTATATTTCCAAATAAATTTCTAATTATGCTAATTTTATCAACTATTTGAAAAACCATTAGTTATTATGTCATCTCTCAAATATAGCGGTTTCATATTAATATGTTATCTCTTAATTATAATATAAGCAAAAAAATTACCTCTTGTAACTAAACTATGTTTAGCCACTTCATTTTTGGTATTCAGTGGTCCAATTGCTGCTACAACTGTTGTTGGCTTATTCAATTCGATAGATTTATCTTGTTTTTCAGCTTTTATATAAAAAAAAAATAATAATAATTTTAATTTTTACAATATTGAAAAATTTCTTTCAATTTATCAAAACTCTTTTAGGAATTTTTAACTTTTAATAAAAACTTACCTGATTTTAAATGACGTTGATATGTAGCTATTAAAATGTTATTTTCATATTTCCAATTTAAAAGGTTGATGTTTTGGAGGCCTTGGATTCTAACATCGGGACAGGCTCCATCATTTAATGAACACTAAATAAAATATAGAATGAACATGATTAAAAGTTTTAACTTAGTAACTCAGCAAATTTTTTTTATACCTGAGCTTTGCTGCTGAGATAATAATCTACGACATTAACGGCAGATTTACTTTTATCATAGAAAACTACTGCAACATCGGCACCTTCCATAACTGCCCGATCTTCTTGTCCACTGATACCAAATGATAAATATTCGTTATCATCTGAAAATTCGATTAAAATCTTAATACTGTATATTATTTCATTAAATAAATAATTACAGATACAGAAAATTTAAATTGTTTTTCTTACTAGCTCTTCCTTCAATTTGGAGATAAATGTCATTTTCTACAACATTCCACCTGACAATAAGTCGATTTGGAAAGATTTCATAACAGTTCTTTAAAACTGGACTTTCCTAAATGATTTTTATATTAAAAAAATCTTTGCTATTATAAATACGTAAACTAGTATGCTTAGTAAATTTATATTGAAATTATTAATATATTATAACTATAGCGCAAAGATTTTTTTCAATGAAAATTATAGTAGGCTAAATATTTATGTAAAAAAATTAATAAACAATGATTACATTTTTCAAGAAGCCAGTTAAATCGATCGGAATATTTAAATTCTTTGGGATATAAACTTCACCAAAATTTTCTTTATATTGAATGCAATAAAGAGCAAACCAATCCAAATCAAACCAAGTGAGATTTCCTGGAAGACGGAGAGTTATATCTTTTCCATTATAACCTTTAATTTTTCCTGTTCTGAATAAAATATAATACTGTTATAAATAATTTCCTTTTAAAATATTAATAATGAAAATTATAATGCTTAACTTTCCATTCTCATCTGGTACTTTATAACCTGATGGATTGGGACGACCTTTACCCACCAGAAAAAATGCATCTGAAAGAACAAAAAAAAAATTGATTCATGAATAATATTTTTATGGTAAACAGTTTTTCCTACTAAATAGATGCTGAGATTATTTACTGACCAGGAGCAGCACCATCATAATACAATTCATATATTGTTATAGTTTTTGAATCGTTCAAAATTATTTTTCCAGATTTGACTCGATGAGCTCTTGGTTGCAATGGCCGAAGATCGAGCTCACTTGGTGCTTCAAATTTGGAAGATATGTTAACATAACCAAAATTGGCCTGAAATGGGAATTTTCATTAATCAGTAATGTGATTATTAGATGTTCTTAAAATTTTGAAGGGAATACTTGCATTATATGTGCGACACCAAACACTCAACCATCTTATATTAGAAAATGTTACATTGCTCGGTAGAGAAATAACAATATCTTTATCTTGATATTTTCCAAGTGGGTTTAAACTAACAGAAAAAGATATTTAAAAAGTAATTTTTTTATTATATTTAAAAAAATATTTCAATAAAAATGAGTAAAACTGTACAAAATACTAAAATATACCTTCCCAGTTCATCTGGTACAATGGTTCCGTCTGGAGAAGGTTCTTTACTATTTCCAACCCAGAAATATGCATCTAAATTTATTAAAAAAATTAATTAGTACGTTTAATATATAGGCCTAAATATTTTATATTAATCAAAATATTTTATTTGTAATTGTTATTATTTACCAGGTGCACCGCCATCGTAAGTGAACTGCCTAATAAAAAACGAATTTTTATTTATGACATAAACTTCCCCTTTAACGTCATGTTGACCATTCAAATGAAGATTTCCTAAACTGATTCCATAATGTTCAGCAGAAATAGTCCCTGAAAATAAATTTATAATTTTAATTCAAATATATTTTATATATTTGTTAAAGGAGAAATTTGTTATTTTTTAAAATAAAAATTCTAGTGCACTTTTATTTTAATTAAAATATTGAAACTAATAGAATTGCAGTTTATATATTTTATGAAACATAATGAGAATGATAATTTATTTTCAATATAGTAGGTCTACACTAATTATTTTTACAGTATCATATAGATTATACTATATAATACTGTAAATATTTATTATTAATTTTTTAAAGACATGTTTGATATTAGCTTTTAATTTTAATATTTCAGTAATTCTATTTTTCAGTAGAAAATTGTCTTACATATTCATTTTATTTGTCTGTCTATTGGAAAATATCTTGAAAAACAAACATCAAACATTAATTTATTTTTAGAGGAATATTTTTATTTAAGCAGTTAAGTATATGGAGTCCTATCTGTTAATTCTTTTGTTATTCTGTTATAACTTTTTTCGAATAAAATTCCAAGAACTAAAAATTTTAAAAATTTTATATCTTTGAATTTATTTATTTTTTATTAATGATATATCTACTCAAATGAGATTTTTTCTTAATTGAAAATTGTCATAATGTTATTTTCATCGATAAAACTTTACCGACATATATATATATATTAATACAGTATTTAAGTAAAAATTTTCAAGATTTATCTCATAAGTGTTTTGTTATCAAGAGTATATTGACTGATAAGAGAATTGTACTTTCAATGTAGCTTCTAGGATCTTAATCATATAATATGTTGGACTACTGTAATCTTAGTCGGATCTATAATCACTCAAAACTATTTTTATTGTTTTTATTTTCAGAAAACCTATTCTTCGTAATTATTTAGGGATTCGTAATATTTGCGAAGACTTCCGTTAGCTTCAATATGTCCATTTATATGAAATAATTCGATTCCCACTGGGTCACTTATCGAGAAACTTGATATTGGAGTTTTTCACAATAATCTGACAGGCGAATTAGATTTTAATTGAAATCGGATTATAACCATCCGTGAGAAAGAAATGCAATTCCAAGCATTTTCATCTTGTTGCGCTGAAATGGGAATCGTTTATACATTATAATTATCTTAAGAATCATTGTTACATTAAAAGAACAAAAACTATAAAAATTATAATTACTTTTTGCTGATGACCTAACATTAGTAATAATTAAATAGGTTTATGACGTAATTTTGAATAATCGAATAATCTTAGGTTTATTTACCGTTTATCGGCATAATATTTTTAGTATTTTAATAAATAATCAAAATAAAATATATTTCTGAATTAAATTTTTATTTTATTCCAAGTTCTAACTGGAATCTTAATTCTTTTCTTAATTTTGTAAGAAAATTGAATTTTAATGAATTTTTATTTATGAAAATAGTTCTTTCTACTTACTATGTTCCTGGATTAATTCATGTGAGTAGGATGTGTGAAGTACAATACATTTCGCAAGTTAATAACTCTTCCACTATTTTCCAGATTTATTGACATTATCTGTTATTCTATTATTATTAATAACGAGGAGAAGGATTTTTAAGGATAAAGCCAAAACATAATATATTGCTAATTTATTGAAGATTATATTATTGCAATTGTATATTATATTTATTACAGAGCATTTATCTTTCAAAGTAAATTTCTATCAAATGAATTTTTAAATACAGTATATTAAAAAGTTTTCTATCAGAAGGATTAGCAATGATTATTAATAAAGTAAAATAATATATTAAAAACCTAAGCTAATATTTTACAATAATTTAATATAAATCATTGTCATTTTAAGCTAGGTGTACAAAAAATTTTAAGGCATAAATTATAAAACAAATTTTATTTATCATTATTAATAAAATAAAACATGCTTAATTGAACATTATTGTTATTTGAAAATTTAAGTAACTTACGGAATAAACTTCAATCTCTAGAAATTATTAAAGATACATTAAATATCACATTTGTAATTTTGACACTTATGCATTTTGAGAATGAATAAAAAGCACCAAAAAGCCTTAAACTTATTTCAGTGTTGATTATATATATCGTAATTTATTGGTTAAAGTGACAACTGTCAAAAACGTCTATATAAAAAACAACAGCGTTAACATGTTTCTTGGATGGTTGCGTTCTGTATGGCTAACATAAAAATTGAAAACAACTCGGAAAGTAGACTGTTTTTATATAGGCTAATTATTTAAGCTACTAGAAAGTCTTACATAAGAAATGATGAAAATTTTTAATGTTTTTATAAAGATAAGTTTAATACCAAATACCCCACCGTTGTGTTGAATACTATTTTTAAAATGAGACGATAAAAATTTTGAGTATCATCAAAATTCCTGTGCGTATTTATCCAAATAAAAATTAATTTATTTGGATTAAATTTTTGAATAATAAGTTTTAAGTCAATTTTTATAGAAAGTTACAATCACTTTTTCTACCGCTATATAAATAATTAAATATTATAAAATATGAAAAACGTAGAGGATTATTTCTTATTTACCAAACTATTTTTTAATGTCTATTAATTTAATATAAAAAAAATAACTGCTAAGCGAGAAAACAGATTGAATAGAATATAATACAGTATAACAGAAAAATAAAATTTTGAACTATCCATATTTTTTTATTATTTATGTTTGCTTTCCCATCATTAACAGATCTTTTAGAGAGTGCATTATAAATACAATTTATTTATACATCTCCTAACTTGTTTTAATGTTGTTTTAACAAATTACTATTAGATTGATGAAGAGTAAAAATAATTTCATAACATTCATTTAACTTTAAGTTTATAGCAAGTATTATTTTATAAAATTAGTTTGGAAAAAAGCACTCTTTATCCAAATGATAAGAGTATAATTTATTTAAAATTATATTATTTTAGATTTAATTCTATTTAATTTTTATCAGTTTTGATAATGAATTAATAATTTTTTCATATTTTTTCTTATTTTTTTAAACGATTAAAAATTAATTTTTTATTGTGTTTTATTTACACCTTGGCCAAATGAAGATTAAATGCTAAGGCCCAAATTATGCATGAAACAATTCTGTGTCTATGAACAAAGCAGTTGTGGATAATTTTTAATTTCCATATTTGTATAAGACAAAATTGAAAGTAAATCTATAAAACTTAACCACTTCCGTTTTGTTTTCCTTATTTGTCACGCCGGAATTCTGGTTGGAAGTACATCATAATGTGTGATGACATTCAAAATTTTTCAATTATTCTAATAAAAATAATGAATTAATTAAAAGCAATTAATTTAAATCAATTAACTGTTTTCAAAAATATATAATTGTTACTCTAAAAATATGTATGCAAAATCTATTATTAAAAAATAAACTAACAAGGATTTGTTTTTTTATTAATTCATTTAAAAAATTTAATATTCTCATCAAAAATATCTTTTTTCCATTAACATAGTAATTTGAAATTTCTATTTCTATTACTTATGGTGTAGATCTCACGATATTAATGTTATTAACATACTAATGTTCTGTTGTTAAACAGAGTGCATTAGTATACACATTTATAATTGTTTAATAATAATGCAAGAAACATTAGATAGATTATAAACTATATAGCATTGAATTAAATTTTAATTTGCTAATGAATTACAAATATTTTAGAGAAATTAAACTTACCATAAAAAAAGGAAAGTAAAAGATACAGCGTGCTCATGGCGTAATGATTTCTAAATATTATAAATTATATTCTAGTAAATAGCTTTTGAAAAACGGATATAAGTTAATTTCCGCAGTTTTCCATTCTTCCTTTAATAAATATGTTAAAAATATTTTCGATCATGTATTTTAAAGTTAACATAATATCTATTTTTCATATATAAATTTTATAATTTAATTATTATTTGAAACAAATTAATTATCAGGAATGAATTTCTCCAATAGTTTTCAAAAATAAATTTTATTTACTAAATTAATATATATGTATAGGCCTATATGTTAATTCAGTTTGAACAACTGAATTAATTTAAATTTGTTTCAAATAATAATTAAATTATAAAATTTATGTGCGAAAAAGAGATATTATGTTAACTTTAAAATAAATGTTCGAAATATATTTTAATACATTTATTAAAGGAAGAATGGAAAATTGCTGAAATTAATTTATATCCATTTTTCAAATACTTTTTTACTAGAATTTAATTTATATTATTTAGAAATCATTACACCATGAGCCTCTGTATCTTTTACTTTCCTTTTTTTGTTGGTTTGTAGATATATATATGATTTATAAATATTGTAAATTATAAACTATTTGGTTTTGTTGTCAAGTTGACAAATTGTACCTTAAACCATTTGGTTATAAATTGATAAATTGGTTTGTAGATATATATATATATATATCTACAAACCAATTTGTTAACTTATAACCAAAATTTTAATTTTAACTTACTATGAACAGAAGAACCTGTGTGCGCGAAAAATTTAAAGTATAGAAATATTAAAATTATTATTAATATTTTTCGCTTGTATATTTAAATAATTTAGACAATAAATTTAAATTCCTAAAAAAAAGTTTAACATATCTATATATATAAAATTCAATGTTTTGTTGTTTCTCTGTTCCCACATCGTTTGACTTCTCGGGACCAAAGTTGGCCTGGAGACTTCCCGTGGCCCTGCGGATAACATAGGTTACTCAGAATCAAGATCGCCACAGGAGGTGGGGCATTTTAGAATGGCTCACCTCCGATGGCGAAAATTTTAAATTTTTCAGAGTTTGTTCGAATCAGGATGACGTCTTTGCGATGTAACAATGGATGCCGTCAATGCCGTCAAAGAACTAATAATGATATAGCAATGAATGACGTTATACATAGCAATGATAACGTCTTTATGATATATAATGATTAAATCAATGTTAAATTTGGACAAAAAAACCGATGGATCCCAAATGCCATAATAAATGACAGCATGCGAAAATGCTTTCATTTAAATCAGAGGTAGGTAACATGTTTTTTAAAATTGCCACGTGTGCATTCAATTCGCCACACCTAAAAATTACAATAATAATTATTTGATATATATAACAATTACAATAGTAATCGCACAATCTAATTTATTCGACCGGACGACGGGATTAGTTTTTTTACAATTTTTAACCTAATACGAATCAATTTTCATTATTAATAAGAAAAGAAATAAAAATATGCCAAAGTGAAAATCGACACACTTGGCGATTGGCGAGCAGGATGCCCACCTCTGATTTAAATCCTTCAGAATGGTGATCGAATTCGAAATGACGTCATAATGATACTGTGATGCCATCACTTACGTAGCAATGA